>CAJQUW010016206.1:0-182970 GCA_907163375.1 Prostheceraeus crozeri
CAATTATCCAGTTCTATTTGTTATTGAAATTATTTAAGTTGTTTGACCTACAACACAGACAGATTTAATTCATGTACAGACAATAATTCAGACCAAAGCGAGGCCTGGTCTTGTAGGCCTGAGTACAAAGACAAAATCGGGGGGAGGTAAGTATATGTACAAGGACTAGAAAAGTTCCATTTCCTGTCCTACGTCAGAGAATAACTCGTTGAGGTAAGGGAAGTTTCTTCCTCAAGTGACAAAAGCTTGTTCATAATAATATGGCTATAGCTACCAAAGATATAGTACTCTCCGATGTTGAAGTTCATCTTGCATTATGCCTGACTTCGGTGTTATGATTCCGGAACAAATAAATTGTTTGGTGTGCTGCTTCTGAACTAGTCGTTCAATCTTGTAATCTTCATTATTATTATTATCTTCTGTGATGACAAATTCTATGATATCCGTAATTTTATTAGATAATGTCGCGAGCGTTACTACGGCATGTCGCAAGCGTTACCGTCAAGATTGATTGAAATCTCACAATCGGTGCATTTAGTAATCTATTCAAGCATGAAGAAAGAAATCATCAACTATTCATTATTTATCTACCATTTCGCTTTTGAGGCAACAGCTTCTGTAGTTTAGATAAAATATCCATCCAACCTCAAAAAATCTATAATGAAAAACTTATCTCTGTAGCGAGCGCAGCCATATTAAATGATCTCTGTACGCAAATGTAGAAATAGCATGAAATTGATATTTTGTATGTAATAGGTCGATGTCGTGTTACATCAAACTGCATTTTCAGAATATTCAAAAAGGATATCTTTTAGAGAATGTTGGTTTTCGATCGAGTTTTGCTATCAAATGTAGCGAGCATACCGTGGTTTGGCCCAGCTACGATTGGATTATGTCTTCTCCGCAATAAACCGCACGAAAATGAGTCTATCTCTGTGTTATTTCCGATCTGAAGATCTGTGAATGGCGGTTCCTATTGGAGACCATTATGTGCATGAATTTGCTCTATGTTTCTGAAATCGAGAGTTAATTAGTCACTCAATAAACGCAGCAACCTGGATTTTTTGTCGCATATACTCGTACTTTTTCAAACTTAGTAAATTTTGTTTTTTTATGCAAACAACATTTTTAACAATGAAACTTTCTTTTAAAAAGTTAATCTGAACGAAATCTGATTCGGGTACCTACTGATGTCACACTGAGAACAGGAGTTGATGAGCAATAAACAAATGATACAAATGAATCCAATAATGTTTTGTCATCACACCAGGCTAAATCTGCTGTTATTTGTTATGTGTAACTTCACCATATAATCTCCTATTTTTCCATTTCATCTGTCACCGTCTTGTGCTTCTGTATCAAAAGTTTCGTGCAGTTTTTGCAGTATTCTTCCAAAACCATCATCCCTAGAGTGTCAGCGCGCTTGTTCGACTGAATTATGTTTAAACAAGAAACTATTTTTAGGATGAAACGGAATATTAATATCCGTATCAAAGGATAAGAAAGACAGTGTAAGTGGTTAAGAAATTATCTTCATAAGAGTATCATGTTAAATGAACTCAAGAAGTGCAAATGTTCACTGTGTGTATTCGTGCCTACATTGTATATCAACTCGCTTTGCTCGGATATAATACATGCAAGTATATGCATACAAACTCAGTGATATTATGTTCGTGTGTATGTAATTGGAAACATTTTTGAACTTTTAGCGTTGATCAAACTTGTTTCCTTTTCCTAGCCTACATATACATGTAGATGTTACTTGACAGATTGATATCATATAATATTCGAGGAAATCTTTCTCTTGAATTGTATACATGTAGCATCATGACCTGCATTTGTATTTGATGGAGAAAATTGAGGGAATAAGCACCTCCTTCAATAAATCGTTACTTTGATCTTATTAGCAGAGCCTTTGTCACATATAGTCATATCCTTTTCAAGCTAATTCCACGCTTATCCCTATTCCGAAAACCAATTATTGATATATTCGTCTCTTACCTGCGTGACATCTGAAGTGATGGGGTGTCCAAATGAGTACTTGAAAGAGTAATGAACCTGAGTACTAACTACGACTTATAAATAAGTATCAAAGTCTAGCACTCCTTGTGCCTACAATTAGGATCGAAGCACATCGAGCAAGCCAACACGAGCAGTGACAATGGAAACGGCACTGTGAAGTGTGAGTGATGTTATGGCAAAGCAGTGACGCTGCACGATCAATGCATCACTATTGTCCTATGCATGTATGTCCTTCCCTTTAAATAAGTCATTGCAATATTGGTGTCTGTGAATTTAAGTTTGGTAATTTCAGTGCTTTTTCATTCAACACTCAGATTGGTACTTAAATAGGACCTCATGATTTATAGTGACGATGGTTTTCGCGCATAGTTTCTGGAAGCTGGTGTCCGTATATACTGTACATGCAAGGGTCAATAGGCTAATTCAGTCTGAATGAACAGCTATGAGTAATACATCTCATCGATTTTGTAAAAGCATATCATTGACATTCAGTAGTTCATTGTAGAAGTTGAATACACCAAAAGTGTAAAACTATAGGCTATTCAATACATATTTGTAACCTCCAAGCTGATTTTAGAATTTTTCTAAAGCGATTTTTAACAAAAGGTCATCATATTATCAAGCAGGTGAAGCACACGGGCCATTTGTGCGATGCGTGAAAAGGTAGAGTGGTCTGCCAAATGCTCTGTTTATTTTTCAACCAGAATGTGATGTAATAAATTTTATTACATTTTCTTGCTTACCTTTTCGCATTCATAGACTACAAAATTGCTCTTTTATTTGAATAAATTTTACTCGAATGGTTGTACTATGAGAAAAATAAGCCCAAATAATCTGTAATCTTATTGCCAATGGTACAATGACAGGTTGAACCAATCATGCTGCATGTGCGTTATGAAAAGTCGCAAATTTCTGCTATTCGTACTTTTTCAATGAATGCATGGATGATAATAGCTGATATATCATAGCAGTCCCTTTCTCCTTCGACACTAACATTGTATAAATGTCTCACTTTATTGAAGCTCATAAAACAAAATTGCCATGACTTAAATTATATAAGTGATATAGGATAAAAGCCATGAGTCAAAATTGTCTCAAACGGCGTTTCGAGGGGTTGTAGCTTTTCGGCGCTTCCAATGCTTTAAGGAACGGCGACTTGCCATAGCAATTGATTTCTTAATTGCATGATTACTTTTGTGATAGGTGTCAATATAGGCGTAGCCTCAATTGCTGAAAGAACCAGCTCAAACGCGACGTCGAGAGTCCCAAGAATCACTTGCGTGTTCCTTAATTTCTGCTATTACATCAATGCGTACTTTAGCAAATGTTCTGTCTCCATGATGATTTCTGAATGTCAAGAAAGCAAGGCAAACTTCACTTCAAGCACGGATTGACTTTCCGTCATATGAAGAATAAAATGAAGCTCAGATGCTTTGAATACATCTTGGATTGCATCCTCAAATTTAAAACAATCGATGATATCCCTCCGCTTGAATTATATTTGCGTTATAGTCATAATTGACTTTCTTATAATTAAATAGCATTGTTAACAGGAGACAGTCTACAAAGCAGACTTAATCCAATGAAGGTCATTGGTCTATTTTAGGAATTTTCCTACCTGAAATGTTTGAGTCTGTAGTAGGCTATAATTTGCGAAAACCTGGACAGGAAGAAAATGCTTGAATTTTAGATGATTGTCAACTTACACGATGACTGGCTCAATTTTTGTAAAATGACCTTTGGTCAAAATCGACTTTTAATTTTAGAGTCTCTTCATTTTGTGGCTACTATTTGTGGGAAACTTTGAAGGCTCGTGTGTATCATTAGTTTGTTCCGAGAAACATTAGTGAGTTGAAGGAGAAAATCTTTGAAGTGTGAAATTTTGAACCAGATGAGCTCCACCACAGCATTAACCATCTGCTTTTCGGAGCACGATGTGTTGTCGAAGCTGATGAACGATTGTTTGAACACTCACTTTAAATAGTATAATATAATCACTCATAAATGACATGCTTAATTAATAGCTGTCCTTCAGGAAATTTATCTGTTTTTGATTTGAATTCCGAGCGGTTTAAATATCTAAGTTTAGACAAATTCAAGTAATTTTAAAATAGGCTAGGACGCCACCAAACAATTGTATTTTTCAATGTCTGAAAATCTGGCATGAACTTCTTGTACAGCATCTCTCAACCCTTTTCAAATCGCCGCAAGCCTTCTCCATAGTTTTGCTTTTTCGGCAGTACTCAAAACAAAAATAATTGCTTTACTCGCATTCATATATTGTGAATTGATTATCTGCAGTACCACTATTTCATGAAAGGTGCATTGGTGGAGTACATTTCTACATAACTAAAGGCAAGACATGAAGCAGTTTGTATGCTTATAATAAAGCATTAAGAATTTCACGTAACATAACCCTCTCAAATTCCAAATGTCGTTTCATAAAGTTGAAAGCGAATGAGTAATGTGCACTCAGAAGCCGTTTCTGCAGACTACGAAATGAGGAAAATCAGATGTGTGAAGGAAATGATCAGGAATCATAGAATGAGGAAACCATCAATTCATTAATCCAATATCTTTGCTTCTTTCATAAGACAAAATATGCCCAACCTTCCTATTTCCTACTTAAGCTGTTGAATTGCATCACTCGTGCGATCAGGCAACCGAAACATTTGATAACGCCTATACAATAATCTCCCAACTTTATCATCTAGATTATAAAAGCTGTAAATGACGATATAGGTGTAAAGTGACGTTGTTTTCTTTTTTAGCTGCGAAATGGGAAAATTAGTTAGAGTTATGAACCCTGTTGACAGAATAAGAAAAAATGTGTTAATCATCATTTCCTAAGTGAGATGATGTTCTTCGTGTCATTTTAACTTCATTATCTGATTGTCGATTTTTGATTTTTGGCATTATAACATAGGGCCGTATGCACAAGGAGGTTTTAGGACATGGTGATGTTCTAAGTCACTATTTTTGCTTTACTTTTCTTCAAATTTGAATACTCTTTCTTTACCTTGGCCTTCATTCTGAAAAAGAAATATTAGCGATGAAAACAAAATAACGTTGGTTCAAGAACAACGTCCTGATAACTCACCGAATCCACAAACGTTTTAACTCCTTGAGAGTTCACACTTCTTTGTCGGGATAGCTGTTATTGAAGTCTGTCAAGATGGTCATCCATGCCTTCTCCTTTTTATCCTTCGAAAATTTGTCTAACCTTTTGTTCTCAACGATCGGAGCATTATCCTTGATCAATTCGCTCAATCGTACTTTCTCGTTCTGTGAGAAATTGGGTTTTCTGTATTGTCGTTGTCTTCTTTCCTCCATCTCAAATCACACAACAGCAGAAAATGAACAGTATTATACAGAATCCTTACGAGAAATTTGCGTTTTAAACTTGGTTAGAATTCTATGACTCTCTGATATTGTAAATTGTACATTGATATTGTACATAGAAATTAATAATACCATAGAAAGTCCTAGAATGGAAATTGCATGAAAATTATGGCGCACACTGCGGGGAACTTAGTTGGGGCAAAAAGCAAATTTTGCGAGCTGGCTCTCTTGTTTTCGGGTTGGCATTTTTAATTATCAAGTCAATTTGTGATCTGGATTGTTTCCTCTAGTCCAAAGATCATGTACACAAAAGCAATAGTGAATTTACAAAATACTGCAGCGACAGGATGACAAAGAAGGAAATCCTGTAAAACGTTCTGTACGTTCATCATTTTGAAATATCGCTCCTATAATCAATCAAGAGTATAATCAGACACATACGCAATTTATAATGTCGATTAACAGAGCATGGATTTCTCCAGTTTGAAATCAGAGGCCAAGCAATGTCAGAGTATTCATTTTACTTAAAAGGGTTCCCCTAATCAATATATTTGAACAATTTTCAAAACCTTTGCATGCTTTCGAATATGAGCTTCCAAAATATCATCACACTTTATCACATAAGTAATTTAGTGATTAATTGAAAGGATCCAGCGACATTTCATTTATCTGAGAAATGCCTGTCGGTAAAGAAGCTTTCAATGTGTTTATTCCAGAAAGCGCTAGGTTTCTTAACTGCTAGAAGGAGAAATTATCCAATAATTAGAATTTCTATCTTTGAATTATTGAGATTTTCTTGCAACCAGCACACCGACCACTTTCGATTATGACTCTGAACCAATTTTTGATTCGCATTCCAGTATTGAAAAATTGGAAGATAGTTGTGAATGACTGGTACAAATAGACACAGTATATTATTAATCCATGGAACAATAGGCTATTTCACATGAAATGATGCTGCCATCTCACTTAAAGTTCTCTTTATGAATATCCTGCAATTTGCTGTCAACAACTTCCACAACCAACTTGGAAAATAGTTTGACTATGATACGATGTTTTAGATCGAAGCAGATCTACAAACCATAGATTTTTCCATGTGCCATCATTGTACACAAGCAAGATATCGAACTTCCATTCTAGTGTACTATTATCTACTTCTATGATATTGTACTCTCTGAATCTGTAAATTCATGATAAGGATGCCCTGATTGGCTGTCGTCATTTGTGACGTCCTTTGTGTCGTCAGTCTTAAAATTGATCGGAAATAGCCTGGTTCTAACTTAGGATGTCCTAACTTTGTGACATCCTAACTTCGCTATGCATATGAAATTTTTGGAGATCCTAAACTTAGGAGGTCACTTGACATAGGATGTCTTAAGTTAGAACTTGTTTGTGCATACGGCCCATAGAAATCGGACCCGTGAATTATAGTCCACGCTAGATATGTGTGAGCTATTTTGTCAGTGTACACGATTACTCAGTGATAAAGTCGCGAAAATGCATGATGCAAATCATGCACATGATTGCGATATGTGTGTATGTACACTGTGTGCATTTTGTGTGTGTTTATGCGAACATTTTAGAGGTTTACCGTGTATATTTGCAAAATGTTTGCACTGCATGCATGATTACATGATTGATGAGATTCATGGGTAAGGCTGCGTTTACACGTGAAACTTGATTACTGACACTTTTCGATCCATGATGAGCCAGAGAAGAATAGACAAGCAATGAAAGCAAAGGCATACCTTTAATAATAGTGCTTCGAGAGTCACCAGACAATAGCAATCTAGCGAATAGTGATAAAGAGAAATGCATTGATTCATCAGCTTATCATCCTCTGAGTGTCAACTTAAGTTTAGCCGTGTTGAACTTTATCTGCCACTTTTTACTGACACTCAGAGGATGAGTAACTGATGAATAAAAGGCATTTCTCTTTATCACTATTCGCTAGATTGCTATTGTCTGGTGACGCACAAAGCACAATCATTGAAGGCAGGCCTTTGCTTTCACTGTTTGTCCATTCTTTTCTGACTCATCATGGATCGAAAAGTGTCAGCAATCAAGTTGTAAGGCCAGTTGCATGGCTATAGATCGATTTACTGAGTCAGTGTGAAAGTGAAGTTATCCTGCGATTAGCAATTATAAAAGATGTCGAC
Organism: Prostheceraeus crozeri; assembly: GCA_907163375.1. Classification (NCBI taxonomy): domain Eukaryota; kingdom Metazoa; phylum Platyhelminthes; order Polycladida; family Euryleptidae; genus Prostheceraeus; species Prostheceraeus crozeri. The sequence continues at coordinate 7,524 of CAJQUW010016206.1, forward strand.
CTACACATATTGCATAAAGTCCATAATAGTTTTACTAGGGATCCATAGATTGTGCAAATGCTTTTCTATACAGGTTTACATAAAGGGAAGTGGCATGACTGGTGACAATAAATATTCGATTCAGTCCATGAGATTCATGTTAACTCATGTGGCTACATAATCATATTGAAATATAGGCCTACATGTGCAAGCATGTCTTTGATATTCCATATGTTGCTGCGATTATAGCTCAGGAGGGCTGTGAAATGAGCCAATGTCGCTTAACAAGCATTATTGTGATTTGTAAACAATTAATGAAGTATTTTGTACAAAAGTGCAAGAAATATGCATACATTTCTGAAATAGGCTACATTATTTAGATGCAGGGATAGTAGACCAAGTTTCAGGTTGGTAGATATATGAAGACACTTATCTTTTCCCACATCTTCAGTGTTTTCTTGCTATTATATTTTCTGGAATTATTCACATCATGTAATACCTGTCTGCTCGTTGAATTTAGTAACGCAAAGATCGATGTGCGAAGCATTAGGCTGTATTATATTAGTTACTTATTGGTCCGTCTGTCTGTTCTTATCTCTGCCTACCGTGGACTATAGTCTATAACAACTTATAAATTTTCTGCAAGTTTCAAAAGGCAGATATCAACTCTTTAGTCAAGTTTAAGCAATACCCTTTCTTAAAGATTTGGAACACTTGATTTGTTTATCAAAAACTCAACCAATTGTATGAAGAAGTCATTTTGAAATGACACCAATAAAATCCAAGATTTTCGATGCTATCTTGCTACTAGTCATCGAAAAATGATAGTAAACGGTGACAAATAAGTGGATCTACATATCAAGACGCTGAGTCTGATATTAATAATAAAGCAGATTCTAAAGCACCAAATAGAAAAGGATAGGGTGGGGTGTGGAGCTCTTATGGCAGAAATGAATTTAGTCAAGACTACAGCCCACGCTAGTCATTAATGGGTTAAACAGCTAATTGTCTAAAATCAATACTCTGGAAATAATTACGAGCATCTGTTTAGCTGTAAGTTTAAAAAATTCAAGCTACCCGTGAATGACAGCAAAGCTCTTGATGCTAAAGCACAAAAATGGGAAGAGCGGAGTCTAATTGTCGAACTCAATAGTTTTGAACGGGATCAAAGAATGCGTTGCCGTCATAAGCATATTGCCTATCTTATTTTAACAATTTTTCTGGAGACACAAATAACTACTGTCTTAAAGAAACGTGCAGTTGATAAACCAAGTTACATAGGTCTGTATCGTCAACAAGATACTCACTAAGGCTAATTTTTAGAACTTATTTCGTTGCAAATAAATCAGATCTGCTACTATAAATACATACAAAATTAAATGGCAAATTACATTTGTGAGTTAGACAATGTGTGCATTAAATACGCATCTTTTTTTATTCAGTTTTATGGCTATGGGCGATGTTGCCTACATTTGACATGAAAACATTTGGGGATTATTTAAAGTGGCATAACCTTATCTTAGCAATATTATACGCTTAGAAAATCAAGGCTATATAAGAATGATTTACGTTTAATGTGTGTTTCCAGGCGTACACGTGTTAGTAATTCAAGACATTCATATGCATGGAGTAGACTTATATTTACTGAGTAGGTCTATGCGGAGGTTTTACAAAATCTACGAAGAATCTTTGTAGGAAGTTACTGGTGAAAGAGATTGTCAAAATAATGATGGACATTTTTCAGGAGAGATATTTTCATGTATTGAATATCATCGAACCTTTTCTTTGTTAATGGGATTTCTTCATGAAAAGCGGGCATCCAATCAATATCGTCGAGTGTCTTGATCTACATGTTAAATCCGTTCAATTTCTCAAATGCCAAGTGGAACTTAACTATTTGATTTGGACAATGCTTTGTTAAGTATTGCTATATCATGACTATACCGTAGCCAGGTCATGCGCAGTGCTCACCAATTCAGGTCATCACCAACTTTCATCCAGGTCAAATGTAGCTTATCCGACATCTTTTCAAATTTCTATACGACAACATTTTCAAGTGCATCGATAGTGTGACCGTATGTACATCAAATTCTGACAATGATCACATTCATCATGAAAGCGGAAACTTCTTGCAAGGGATAAAAGAGAATGACCTTCTCGACAATTGCAGAAAATCAAAGTATAATGTAGTAAAGAAAACAAGCAACTGCATTCCTGTGCTACTTCCTGAACTAGAGATGGAGCTCATTAGAAGCTTGGAGTGGTTTGGAGTCGAAATCTTTCATGGGGATTTCAACTTGATTATTTGACTACACTTTTTGCGCAGAGGCTTCATTGTCTAGGTTCCTCAAACGTTTCCTAACCAAACATGTTGATCTTAAGATGCATGCTGCTAAGATCAGCTGTTGAGTATGATTCCTCACTATTTTTTTGTATACCTTGATCTATCTGAAAGATAAGAGGCTGCAGAGAAGAGCTCACAGAGTCATTTGTGAGAATTGTAATAAAGAATGAGGTTGTAATAAACAATGCTTGGAAGCCTTGACATCCCGCCATAATTGATCTGCTGAAAGATTCTTTGACAAACGCGTTCGTGAGTTGTGCCCATTAAAAGGCTTAATACCACATTCAAGTAAGAGGCCGCATCAGTTACTTTAACCAGAACTCAATACTCGATCGTCTTGCCTCATCCCCCCACTTGGTTCGTCATTCTTGCAGATTTGTCTGAGCAATGTAAAGGCTTAGGAGCCATAGAAATTCGTGATTTATTTGTATTCAATTCAATGTCTGACTTTCACTTTGTAACGTTTCGTAGTCAATGACTGATTTTCATTATTCTCAAATATACGACTATTATTATTATTGTTGAGTATTTCGCCGCGCAGCTTTGATGAGAGCAACAAAGTCTCTGAGACCATCAGGAAGTATACGTCAGTGAAAATATTTCTCTATATAAAAAGAAATGTCCAATCGGTGTCAAGATGGGCTTGACAGTTAGTTATTGTACACTTGTGTAATAATGTTCACATGCCTAATAGCACACACATTATCGCAAGGCACGATTACTTATGGACAACGGACTGCTCTTACTAGACAACTGATTGAACTAATCGGACAACCGCTTGACCAATATTGACAGTTGATCGTGCCATATTGACTGATAATTTTCTTACGTGGATACATGGGTGGTAAAATCTATAGAAAACTTTGAAGGGTTTGGCACCGATAAATATATGAGCTCTGACCTCAAGAATATGTGCGTTCAGATAGCGTTGATTTTACTAAAAGAAAGGAATTCCCACCCCTTCTTTATTTGGCCCAAACAAAATTACAAGTTTTGAGATACATAGAACGCGGGCTTTGCCTCGCGTAGAAAAAGCTTCGAAAAACGTGTACAAATCTTTACGCAGTTTTTAGCAAGAGCGACACATATGCGATAAAAGAGCTCAACCACTATAAAATTGTCCGTGCCGCAACAAGATACGTAACGGCACAGATCGATAAAGAGTTATTCTTGCAGTACACGCCTGACTTTTGGATAGTAATTGCTGATCAGGCGGTGTGTACGCAGAATAGATTATGCCTTTGGCTGTATGGTAGGCACTACTATGGTAGAAGCACTAAGGTGAGCACTAACATGATGAAACATCAAATAGCAATGACTCACAAAGTGGGAAGGACATGCAAGCGTAGGACAATAGCGATGCATTGATCTGGGTGCGTCACTCCATTGTCATGACATCATTTATTACACTTCACAGCACAGCATGCATTGTCACTGCTCGTGTTGACTTGCTCGATGTGCTTTGCTCTTACTGTCAGCGCGTTTGACAATTCTCCGACTGAGCTTGAGTACTGCCAACATTTTCTATCCTCCCCGATTGAACTTTGAGTTCAGCTGACGTTTACCTACTTCACTGACTGCGCTTTGAGTCCTGTGGATATTTTATTCATACAAATGCATTTGTTTTTAATTGCCAACACAGTTCTTAGATGGATGTGCACATGGGATATAGCAGGTTAGATGTGCCGTATAGCATTTTTCGATTTAGTGGACATGCTAGTCCCATGCAACTCACTAAATGAGTGTAGCAATGAGTACTAAATAATAACTGTGCTTTCGAACCCAACAGTTCTAAAATGAGTACTAATATTCTCACACTCAAAGAGTACTAGACTTTGAGACTCATTTCTTATTCATAGTGAGTACTCAGATTTAGCACTTTTCTAGTACTCATTTGGGACTTCATGAATAACAGTGTATATCGGACAGAATACAATGTCCCTTCTCCTGTTACAATGAGCCTCCGTAAACACTAAACGATTCGAGACCAGAGAAGGATTTAGATAACGAATAATCCTTTCACATGTGTCTGATTTACTTATTGCTCAGGATTCCAACAAAATTACAGCCATTGGTCTGATCATAAATATGAGGCTTAGAATTCAAGCTTTTCATCAAATTTCTCAGGAAAGAATGCATATTATGCACAAATTTCAGCATTTCAAATGCAGTGGATAATTCACTTTTGACGGATAACCCTTCAGAGGTGCAGAGACAGTTACCCAAATCGGTTCAGTTATTCCGGGCTTCATTTCTTATTGGATTAACGCCTGCAAAGCACCAGTGATGCTGTCTTGCCGTCTCGATGCGAGTTAATTGGGTCTCAGTTTCTGATGCGATTTCCTCTGCAACGCACCTCTGATGTTGCCTTGCTGCCTCGTTGCGAGTGAACTCAGGCTCAGTGAAATTCGGTCGGTGTATGAAATAAGCATCGCAGCCTAAGGGTTAGTAAATGTAGATATTCATCTTACAACTATAAATGCAGAAAGATATTTACATTGTGATATTTATAAATATTTTCTCCATTTGTCTTCATCCGCAATGGAATCTATGCAGTCTTTCACGAATTCAACATCAGAAAATGACATCCCTCTCTAACCACTAATAATTGCGATGGACAAACTTGTATGCACCGAGTCTGCCACCTTGTCACTTTGAGCGGCAACAATGCATTTCTAGTGACTTGCAGCACGCTGAAAACCGTCAATACGTCTCTATCATAAGGACGAACGAAAATAGTGAATGATGTAGGTGCTATGCGATTTCAATGCTTGTAAGGGTGCTGGGGCCGCATCTTAATTTTGAAAATGCTCAATCAGTCGTGGGTTGGCCACCCTTGTAATGCATCCAGCTCAATGCATCTGAGATGCAATTTGTCTTGCTGCGGGACCGTTATGTGAAAAGCGTGAAATGATGACGTCTCTATCATAAAGACGAACGATAGTGATAAATGATGCAGTTGTCATGAGATTTCAATGCTTGTAAAGGTGCTTGTGTCTGTTGAAAATGTTCTGTGAACCACAGGTTGCAGGTTGGTCATCCCTGTTCTATAGAGTATTACTTACTTATTGTGAACAGAATTCATACAGAACTCTATTTGGCATCAAATAGGGCTTGCTCTAATTCTACAGTATAGATGAGATTTACCTTGTAGAAGGTGCTGCACTAAAGCGGCTAAATTTGTCACATTTCTCATGGGATATGAACGTAGTAGCCAGTCAGATTCAGTGACCATCAGACTTCGACCATAAAGATGGATAATTGTGTAAACGTGGGTGATTACATCCATTTCTGCGGCCGCACTTGCGAGTGTCTACATTTCTGTTCTCAGTATGCACCTAACACTTGTTGATGTCATGTGAAGTAATCCCAAATTGAATTTATATATTTGATATGAAACTGAGTTTCACTATCTTCGAGGTTGCTCGCTCTTCAATGAGTCATTCTAGAAGCAAAGAATTTTCTGTGATTATTCCGTTGGAAATAATTATTCCTTATCCAGGAAATCTGTCTCGTCTATTATCGATGTTGCAGACATAAATCCGCAATAAAAGATTCATTAAATACAACGAAGCTAAAAATGCGACTCCTCAAGTTCAAGATTGAACTCAGCTGCAGTGATGCTATCGCATTTATTGCTGAAACAAGAATTCATGGCAGGATCTCCAACGGCGGGATTTCAATATGCATGCAGAAATAGATGATTTCAATACATGATTCATTTGCAACAAGGTTTACTGGCCAGACCGGGCTCATTGTGACTCTTTCCTGTTTAGAGCTGAGGACAGTAACTGAGCAGAAATATCAAGTGAAAAGTAAAAGAAAAAAGAAGAAAAAATTCACATAAGTTTTCAATTAAGGTTGAAAATATAGCGGACTTAATGTAGTAAATAATGGCGTGATTGTTGTGTGCACTTGTACCAGGGATGCGGGGTCCCATCATTTTGATAGAACTACGACTCCGGGGGTTGATAGGACTCCGACTCCGGTTGGTAAGCATATAGGGCTAGATTTTTGTAAAAAAATTGGTAACCTACATCACAGATCATTATAGGCTTACCTGAACCTATTTTTAATTATCATTGCTGTATCCATTTAAGTTGGATGCATACGACTCGGCTCCTCCCATCTTACTAATGAGTGCTTCACACGGTCTCTACCAGGCAGGATAATCCCCATCCTTCTCCAAAAAATATGAGCATATTTTCGCCTTGGAGGAGTCGTCACATACGATCGTTGACGTCAGGGTAGGAGGTACGTAATGTTCTCAAACAAACTAGTATTTTACTTTTGTCTCCGATGTGACCCTTGGTGCGTAGGTGTGATCGAGGCTAGGAAGGCTTGTCTTCTCAACTAGATCACCGAGTGAAAAGGCAATCCTTTTTACTATCACGGTTCATTCCCTCAACATTACAAGCTTTGCATGCACTGCTGTCTCTGTACATTTATTTGGCGGAGAAAGTTGACGTCAAGATAGTGACACCGATGCACGAGAATAAATAATATGCTTGTATTTTATTTCGGGTCTAGCTATAGGCCAGAGTCCGGAGTACTATCATTTGATAGAACTCCGACTCCAGCAAAAATGATAAGACTACGGGACTACGACTTACTCCACATCGCTGACTTGCACTTGCAAATGCAGTATCCTGGAGCGCAATGAGCATATTTAGTGGTGATATATAGCGATTATTTGTTGAATGCTTTTTTTAATCACCATTGATACATCGTTTGAATCTGTGCGTCTCTAATAATGAACAGATGTTTTTTTAAAAAAAAAAATTGAGTAATTAAATAGTGAGGTGAATCCTCAATTGAAGAATGGGAATGAACCTGAATAGCTGCCATTTCATCCAATTTTTCAGGAATCAGCAGCAGGCCTAATTTACATCCTTTTACATCGACACAACTCCCTATATAAACTTGTAGCCAATCCCGGAGTAAAATTAAGACATGCATTTGGCATAACATTGATTATAGTTGAAAAGGAATGCCGCTGTTTTTAGAAGCGCACATGTATATTGACCGCGCGACATGTTTTGGCTAACAGGCAGTTTATTCAGGCAGCCATTCAGGCAGTTCGCTCACATAGAATCACGAAACGAACACTTATCAGATTGACAATGGCATTACACAAGACTGAAGACAATAAAAATGGCATTGTAGAAATCACAAACAGCAGCACAATAGATAATGGAAAAATGTCTGCTTAGTGCTGTGGCTTCGCAAATGTCTGCAAATAACAATGATTCCGAATTAAGACCAAGAGAAGGACTTAGAAAAAATGATAAATAATATAATTAATTAATTAATGGAATAGAATAAATTAAAATAAATAAATTGATATAATTATAAATAAATAAAATTGAAAAATTACCATACAAAGCCATAAAGTTAAGGCGTACTAAAAAAGAAGCTAGTGATGAAACTGTAGAAAGGACGGACAAAAAAGCAAACAAAGAGAAAAATGGGCGGAGCATTATAGATATTACCAAGGTAAAACCAAATCAATCACAAATTCCTTTTGAACACATAGATAGATCAGGGGTAAATCTTTTGATAGACAGGGACTCAAGAATACGTAATGCCACTGAGAAATAAATAAAACTTTGAAACGATTACAAGTATACCTGTACGAACAGTCACAAACTTGTAGATGGCTCGTGTGATCGCACTATTTAGAACTCGATTTGATCTATGAGGGCAGCGCGCTTCATTTGATATCCACTTTGGTACATGCTCACTTATCCGATCACCAAGACGCCTTTCAGTTCGGCCCACATACTTGCAACCACAAGTACACTCGAATACATTAATTGACTTCATCATGAAGAAAACAGTGACTTGTCAAACCTTTGGTTTAAGCTTCTTCTATTTGCTGGCCATATCCTTCACATCACCGCTGACCGTGTTGACCGCTGACCTCAGCGTTGCAATGGATTGGGTACCACCAGGCGGTACAGGGAGAGGATGATCGTGTAAGACGTAGAGGAAGACATTTCGGGAAGATCTTGCGAACATGCGGCTTACGTGGATGGGTGCCAGACGAACCGCCTCCGATCGAGTAAAATGGAGACAACTCGTCGCCCGATGTTTCAGCAGCATCGGGAGGAACTAGGACTAAGTAAGTAAGATATCCATAACGTTCCGTCCATTTTTCTCTTTGTTTGCTTTTGTGTCCGTTTGATAGTATCAGGGATGCGGAGTCGGAGTCCGGAGTCCCATCATTTCTGCTGGAGTCGGATTCCTATCAAATGATAGGACTCCGTTGATAGAACTCCGGACTCCGGCCTATAACTAGACCCGAAATAACATAATACAGGCAAATTATTTATTCTCGTGCATATAGCTGTCATTGTCTTGATGTCAACTTTCTCCGTCAAACAAAAGTACAGAGACAGCAGTGCATGCAAAGCTTGTAATAGTTGAGGGAATGAACCGTGATAGTAAAAAAAGGATCGTCTTTTCGCTCGGCGATTTAGTAGAGAAGACAAGCCTTCCTAGCCTCGATCACACCTGCGCGCCATAGGTCACATCAGAGACAAAAATGAAATACTGGTTTGTTTGAGAACATTACATCTCACCCTCACGTTAATTGTGTGTGATGGCTCCTCTAAAGCGGATATCAAAATCGAAAATATACTCGTATTTTTTGAAGAAGGATGGGGATCTTCGTGCCTGATAGAGACTGGAGAAAAACCGTGTGAAGCACACATCAAGATGGGAGGAGTCGAGTCGCATGCATCCAACTTAAAGCGACATTTGATCAACTTTCATCGAAAATGATTGATAATTGATTCAATGATCACTAAATATCGTTTCAGATAAGTCTATAATGATCTGTGATGTGGCTACCAGTTAATTTTTCAAAAAACTAAGCTAATATACTTGCCACCCGGAGCCGGAGTCCTATCAAAAGCCGGAGTCCTATCAACCCCGGAGTCGGAGTCCCATCAAGATGATAGGACTCCGCATCCCTGGATAGTATACCTTAACTTTATAGCTTTGTATTATAATTTTTCTTCAATTCTACTTTTCATCATCACTTAATTTGGTGTTTACTTTGCTTTTACATCGTGCGTCCTTACTTAACCGGTATTATTTCAAATTTCCGGTATTTTTTTTCTAAGTCCTTCTCTTGGTCTTGATTCGGAATCATTGTTATTTGTAGACAGTTGCGTAGCCGCAGCATTAAGCAGACATTTTTCCATTATTTATTGTGCTGATGTTTGTGAATTCTACAATGCCATTTTTATTGTCTTCAGTCTTGTGTAATGCCATTGTCAATCTGATAAGTGTTTGTTTCGTGATTCTACGCGTGCCATTCAGTCTAGCGAACTGCCTGAATGGGAGTTGGCCAAAACATGTCGCGCGGTCAATATAAATGTACGTTTAAAGAAGCAGCAGTATAACTTTTCATCTATAAATACTGTAAGGGATCAAACTTCTTCCACATAGGATTGATTTCGTAATTATTAGTTAATTTCGTACAATTATTGTACTGGGATTTGAATTTAGCGTCAAGTAAACCTGTCATATTATTTCACTTGTTTTCCCTGAAGATGGATGCTGTGGACATCCGAAGCGCTGGATGGCTGTGTGGTAATACAATGGTTTGCAAGAATTGCATTTAAGTTTTCCAACAATAAAACAAGATCAGTTTATCAAAAGTTAGATTAATTTTCTGTTAAACTTGATTATATTGACTGCGATGCTTTATTGATAATTCCTGCTTTTCAAATAATTTGCTGACATACTTTTCCAATTTGAACAGTGTGTACATAGGCTCAATTGCGGAAGCTAAAAACCTCAAAGGCAGCAAATGGTTTAGCACCCAGTCGTCTATAGAAAGACAGCATAGAATTTGAGCTCATCAATGCGACAAGTTCCTGCAGTATTATAAATAGGTAGAATAATCTCGATTCCAATGTCAAAGGCAGCAGAATTGGAAAATTTCAGGCCAATTACATTGTCATCAATTGTCTCCCAGATCCTTGAAAAGTCATTGACTTGAACAATCGTCTCTCTCTGCTACCGTTGACCAACAAATAGCAATTTAGATTTTAGCCAAATTCCTTTACATCAAGTGCAGTTGTCAAATTACATGACTCTGTTCCAAAACATAAGGACGATTGGAGTTGTCAGGCAGTAATTGTGCATTTCTTTGACATATCAAAAGCATTTAACAGCTTACCTCATAATTATTTGATTGGATGGCAAAGTACCTGATAGCTTCCTTTTATGGCTGATAAGTTATCTGAAAGATCGACAGCAGTTTGTTTGTTTGAAGTAATGTTTTAGCACCTTACTTAGTATTGCAAGTGGCATTCCTCAGGGCTTTTTGTTTGGTACACTTTTGCTCCATTTCTTCATGATTGATTTGCAAATACCGTTCGGTTCAGCATCAGAGATAATTAAATACGCTAACGACACTGCATCATTACACCGATGTTTAGATCCACGTCGAAAATTTCTGTCGAATTCTTATATACGTGCAAGAATGGTGTGGTAATAATGGAATGAAATTGAATCTTCAGAAAACTCACCACTTATTGATAAGCAAGTCATTATCCGTTCATATTTATATGAAATAACAATGTATATAATTAATAACCGTGCACTGTAATCTGTCACCTCCTAAAATCGAAGAAACCTGCATCCTAAAGTGCCACACACTAGAATTTTAGGGGTTGCATTGAAGTAGAATTTTGTCATACTAATGAAAACAACAACCCCAGTGTGGTAGCCTGCTAAAACGCTTTAGGATTATTTTATTAGTTACGAATAGTGTCGTGCTTTACTGTTTGATTTAGGAGATGCTGGTTTACAGTGTACTCAGAAACTTGATCACAAAAGTCGGAAATCTGTTTAAGTAGCACAAAAGACCTCTCGATTCTACAGTATTGGGCATAAATCAGAACCTAAGAAAACTGTTGAATGTAAATGCAAGAATCATGCCAAATAGCTCTCAAGACTATCTCACTTGATACCCACTATTTCCATATACTAAAAGCAGAGGTCTGAAATAAGACAATGAATTTAAGCTATTTGAAGGGCTATTTATGAAAATGATTACAGAGAAAATTCAATCATTCAACAGACATCTAGAATGTAATGGAACGAGAAGCGGCCTAAGTGGAAGCTTTTCTTTTACTTTTAGACAAAGACGCAAATAATTGAAAGGATTTGAACGGAAATATGAATACGCTTTTACACAATGATGTTGCGATCTCAAAAAGATGCATTGTGGGAATGGAATGTGAAGTCACTTGACAATAAGAGACGAGCAATTTCAATATCAAGCTACCTTTGGAATAAAAGACTAAGTCCTAGAGCTCCATTTCAATGATGCAGAAAATGTTGTCACTTTCACATAGCGCGGTAGATAGCTCAGTTGGCAAAGGCAAGTCTGTGCTTCGATTAAATGAATAGGGTCGAGGTTTCGAGACCGTCCGTCGAGTCAAGGCAAGTTATTAAATTTGAATGAAGCGCATCGCATTTGCCAGTGGAGCCATTACATGAAGGTGGCCGCTTTCGTATCAAAAAGAGATTTGATTTAACAACAATTTCGACGAGAAGCACAAACATTATAAGTAAAAGCACATGCTTGTTAAAGGTCAAATCTGGGTGCTCTTTGGGATTGACATTGCTTGACGTCTTGAATTATTTAGGAGTAATTAGGAAAACTTGAAGTAAAGCGACATCAGCAACTTGATCCGACTTCGTATCATCGGCTGCTATTTGGAATATTACACGTCTCCTACTCTATCACTCCCGTTTCCTAGTTGAGTATATTGGCTATAGCAAAAGAGTGGATGTGGCTCTAGGGCAAGGTCATTATCAGTCTTTTCACCAGTTCTTGTGAAATGAATTTGCTGACTTTTCCTTCGTGCTATCTGCACAGAGCACAGAGATAAATTGCTTTGTCTGCGTTGTTTGGTCTAGAGATGACATTTTTAATACTGATGGTCACGCTTAGAACTAGTCCCGAGGGGCAAGAAGATCCATTTTCCATAGAACGTAATGCAAATTCAAGCCTGCATTCTGACGAACTAAATCATTGATTATAGGCTGTACTCGTAATCGAGAAACGCACTCCCTTGAATTTCTGCAGATCCGTTAGTTGAAAAGGTAAAGAAAAAACGAGCTTTGTACTCGACGTTTCGGGTCCAGACCCTTCTTCATAGAGCATAAAACAGGCGCATATGACATGCTACTTGGACATATATATGTAAAAGCTGAATAAAAATCTATATGGCGCGACCTGTGTTCTCCTACAAACCAGCGGGCTCATGACGACGATTCATAGATGGACATCTGTCCTGAATCACGCGAGCTTCTATCAAAGCAGTGTCAATCGTACTTCGTGCTCTCTGAAGCATATTCACATGGAAATCATCAAGGTCAACAGCAGTACAATCACGAAGATGCACACTCAATGCACTCTTACTGTCCTTATTCATAATACTCCGCTTATGTTCTTGATACCAAATTTTGAAAGATCTTGAAGTTTTACCTATGCAACTAGCATTTCAAATCCGACATTTAAACTCATAGACAACATTATAACTATTACAATTTATTTTTTCAGGCAAACGATCACAAAGGTTGCAGCTGTTATGTTTTTTTATTTTTATGTTTATTGCGACTATTTAGACAACGGGACAATGTAGGATTGGTAGTGTTAACAAGACGAACATTGAGATTATATTTGCGAATCAGAGAATTAATTTTTCTGTTTAAGCTATCGTTAACGAAAGGCATAGATAAATTAATATCTTTACTTGCATTGGAATGACGCTTCCTATTCTTCGATCTCCGTTTAAAATCTTTTTCTTTGAAACCGTTTTTCTTAAGTTTTTGTTTAGCGCTGTGAATTGCTTCAGTTTTATCTGCTATCGTACTGCATCTTTCATCGGCTGCGTTCAGAGTATTTTCTATGAAGTTACTTTTAACATGATGTGGTATCCAGCTGTCTTTATCCAGCTGTCTGTTATCCGAAGTTAATAGCTTACTATAGTGCTTGTAACAAACACTATCGTTTTTAATCGAGATGCTCAAATCTAGGAAATTAAGACAATTTTGTGGAATTTCTAAAGTAAATTGAACATCTGTATTTATATTGTTGAATATGTTGAGAATTTTATAACTATATTGAAAACTAAATGAGAAGGGACCCACAATGATATCATCGATATACCGTTTGAATATCGGAGGGGAGATATTAATGTTATTCAATTCTTTTAAAGCTCTGTTTTCTATGTAGTTCATGAAAATAACGGCGAAAGGGGGAGCATAATGTGTGCCCATAGGGACTCCACCAATTTGGAGATATGTTTCATCATCATTCTGTATCTTATAATTGTAGCTCACAAACTTAAGGCAGTTGCTAAATTGCTCCATCGTGAGATCAAAATGATTTATTTCATGCCAATGTCTTTGAGCAAAGTCTACGACTACTTCGAGTGCCAGACTAATAGGTGTGCTCGGATGCAAAGCAATAACATCTAGAGATATGAAAATATAACCAGTTTTTACTCCCGTGTAATTATCAATAATCTCAATTCACTGCTTGGAACTACTTAAATGTGCAGGGACAAAGTTAACCAATTGATTTAATATTTTACTGCATAACCAATCGATTTTTTCAGTAGGAATATTTATGGCAGATGTTATTGGTCTCATGGGATAGATTCCATTATTTACAGGCTTATGGTCTTTTATAAGAGTGTAAAATCCAGCCGGTTGAGAGTTGGATACATGAAGACGCTCTAACTGATTTCTACTTAATTTATTTTTGTAGCAAGAGTTAATTATCTTATTATCTTTTTCGCTGTATGTTTTCACATTTAAATCTAGACAATAGCTTATATGTATTTCCATTATCTAAGATAGCCCTGTTATTTTGATTATGTTTTTCTTTATCAGTTACGCATCAACTTTTTGATTTATCTGTCGGAACAATTTCTAGATTATATTCTTTAACAAATGTTTTAGTTTTTCTAATCTGTTTTTGTATTTCTCGGTAAGATTCACTCTTTTCAGTGAAGGATACTTCTTTTTTAGTAACTTCTATGAATTCATATTTGAAAGCATTAAGAATATTTTCCGACTCTTTATCCATATGCTTTGGAAAATTAACCGTATTGCCCTCAAACGGAATATTGAAATTACTGCTATTATTTTGTCCATAACTCGAGGCATCGAATTCATTATTCCAACGCAGTTTATACGTTAATCTATCCAAGTTCAATATCATATCGTCAATAAATCTGTCATCAAGTTTTGGCGGAATACGATGACTAGGACCTTTTTTAAGAAGGATTGAGGCAATATTCACTATTATTAGTGAAAGCCTCACTTTCAGCATACCCAACTTCTCCCTTTTTAATACTGGTACCGGTACAGGTATAAAACATTGACATCGCATTGAACGTACACAGTCAGTAAATTTACATCGTTAGGAGTCGAACGATGTGAACAATATTTCCATCTGATGAATTTATTGCGGCGAAACATTGAGTCAAAGATAGGCACGATTGACTTGGCAGACGCTCAGTCTTTTAAGTGATAACGCCAGCTCTTGTGTTCCATAATACAACTTTCCTTACGCATTGCGCGCGCTTAGCCAATCACGCAAGCCAAAGGGGACTACTATCTCCTCATGTTACTACCATTGCAAATAATGGCTGAGATAGAATCACGTCACCTCTAGAGTAACAGCGATAGACGAATCCATCTCTGTGGCTTAGACAAAGTCAGATCAAGTTGCTGACATCACTACATTTCAAGGCATCATCTCTAGTTTAAAATGAACCCGTCCGAGTACGTGAGTAGACAACATCCTCAACTAAATGAAGGCCTGTACCTGAAGTTTTGTGACAATTGATTAATTTTTCCAGATTTTTGGACTGACTTTTGCCAAAGCATGATATCTTACTTCTACACATCTTCTCTTAACTTTTTAGTTGAAACAATGCGGAAATAAACTCGCAATTTACGGAACAGCGTCAGAGGCTTGGATGCATGAGACTCTGAAATTAATAACCTTTCCAGAAGCGTCACGTTCAAACATGAGAAATATCATCTCATAATCATTCAAGTGAGAAAATGATCACCGTATCACGATGATCAACATGCATATGCTCTTTCTGGACAGGAATAAGTTCAAAAAACTAAATCCTTATGAATATTCTGAAAGACAAAATTAGTTTTAAAATAAGTTCTATTTGTACGACAAAGGTCACGAACAGTAAAAACAGAAAAGTGTGGAAATTTCAAAAGTTTGATATCAAAAGTTCAATTCACTTTCAATGTGGAAATTAAAATTGTGTCAGAGCAAATGTGGAGATTAAAATTGAGTCAAAAGATGGGTGCAATACTTTCACTTAGGAATCATGATGTCAGGAATCTGGAGGTTATTTTGAAAGTCAAATAATTCAAATCATTTCCTGATGAAATAGCACCAAACCTGCGATGATAGTGATGAATTATTAAGTGACATATAATTGTTTGTCGATATAACTATTTGAATATCGAGATACTTGTAAAATCCAATAGGCACATCACGGTTTTCCTCAATGACCGGTCCAGGCTTCAATATTAAATACTATTGAGTGTGCTCAGTTGTAGTAAACGAAAAATATAGGACTATAAGGTAAATGAAATATATTGCTCAGTTTGCTTACTCACTAGTTCAATTTACATATTCAAAAGTTCAATTTGCATGGACACAAATTCAATTTGTCTGCCTAAAAAGTTCAATTTTCAAGTAAAAGTTCAATTGAAATGTAAAGAATGAATGTTATTGTCATTCAATTGCAAGAATTGATCTTCAAAACAATGAGAAATATCTCTGTAATAGACATGTTCTCGTGTTGCACAAGTTCGTTCTTGCTATACTCATTTTTAGTTTTAGAACACACACACACACATGCAAACCTGTGCGCAAATAACACAAATAAATGTGTAATTACCACATTTTCCCTTAAATCACGTTTAATGTGTCATCTGCAGATCGTGAGGGCAACGTGACCATTGGAAATCCAACGTATTCTGCGCTACGATGAAAGCTCAGTAATATTCTACACTTACATATTACTATGTAGTAAAATTTGTCAACGGTTGTGTACGATGAAATAATGATATTCCAGATTTAAGAAACTTGACGCTTGATTTCAAGACATTCAGAAAAGGCAAGCATCAAGCGTGTTGTCCAAATTCTGATGAACCTACAAAAATATACATTTCACGTAACACTACACTGATATTAATATTGTCTCAAATGAGAACTAGAAAGAGTACTAATTGAGTGCTAGCCACGAATAGGAAATAAGTCCCAAATTCTAGTCCTCTTTGAGTGCGAAAATATCAATATTCATTTCAGAACTCTAGGGTTCGAAAAACAGCACTTAATTCCTACTCATTTTAGTACTCATTTAGTGATTTGCATGGGACTAGCACCTCCTTAGTCGATAAATGCCATACGGCTACATCCCATATGTACCTCAATCTGAGAACTGCTTTGGCAACTAAACACAAATGTATTTTGATCAATACAGAGATATTCATCTCAAAGAAAGTGATTGAAAACAAAGTAGCTGCAGTTATGATCAAGCAAAGGATCAAAGATGCTTTTAGGAAGAGGAAATATGTAGGTTTTAAGCAAGGGTTTCAGTACGACATAGTAAGACAATTGGGAATATATTATATTAGCATCCATAGTGGAAATTAAAACAGTTAACTTAGAATTCATATGTGATGTGTCCTTGAAAATATTTCGATTGTTACTAAATTTGCAACTTAAGTTCTGTGATTATAAACAACAATTCACATGCTTAAAAGAGTCATATGCCTGTACGGTGAATGTGCAAACTCGAAGCACAATGGGAGAGAATGGAAAACGTTTGCAAGATTCAAATCACGGTCGGGGAGGATGACAAATGCTGGCAGGACTCAAAGCACAGTCGTAGAGAATGGCAATGCTGACAGTAGGAATTATGTCTTAGACCGTCATCGAGCGAGCTACCATGAGCAGTGATACAATGGAGAAGGCTCTGTGAATTTCAGTGTGAAATGATTGTTTGGCTGTGCCGTGATGCAGCTCAATCAATGCATGGCTATTGCCCTACCTACCACCATTCACGATGTAGAAGTCATCCTAATATCCATTATCCACCCTGAAGTGCTGACTCATCTACTGACTCACTGATGCCTCTTCAAATCAGTGTTGAGCAGAATAGTCTGTGTGGCTTGCCGAAGTAGGTCGGTTTGATTTCACTGCAGCAGGTTGGATATTCTCTTGAGGTGGATGGCAGGAGCTGCGCAACAGACCGAAGCGAGGCACAGGAGCTGGATGCAATGGGAGAATGGATTTCCAATGAATCTTCCTGATGAAGTCGTCGAATTGGTGGATGATGCGACCATGGTATGAATTGACTCTTCGACAAATGGTAGTAAAATTGTTTTGATTTTTATGTACTTTATTTCAAATAATGATTATTGGCATTTCCCCTTGAAAATATTTGAATCAATCGTTTTCCGCTCATTTAGTATTTTCAAACATTATCTTTCAAAAAATCTGGTCTTGAGCTGTTGCAGTGCTAATGATGTTTTCAAAATAATCATGGGACAGTTTTCGCAAAATTAATTTGCTTGTCACTATAGTCTACGCTAAAGCAACTTAATTTAGACATTTTGATAAATTATCATAGTACTTTGCAAGCCTGCGTTTTCCATTTCACATATAAATATAGAAAAGGTTCGGGACAAAATGTTACACTTGGAAAAACCAACTGATCTGCTGCAACGAGTCAGATGGAAGGAAATGCCAGCATCAGCGATCGCTAACGAATAAGTGAGGGAGAGATGGACGGTTATCTACTGGGTGTGGAAATGATGTTGTTAGCTTTTTTTTGTCACAAGGTCCCTGAAGCAAAATCATTGATGAGAGTTTGCAAGGCATTTGGAACAGCAGACGAATATTGACAGATTGATCTATGAGGCTTAAGAGAAGCTAAACCTGAAAGTTCGACTTTGAATGCGAAATGTAGATATGGTACTCGATTTAGAGCATTTGGTACTTTTATTCTTCCCCCCCCCACATTTCTGTTGTTGATACCCGGTAGTGTTGCATCGTCAACGATCTTCTCTTGCTCCTACTTGTTCTCACTAACGTGGCATAGTGTTGAATGTGTAAAACTCATCTAATCTGACTTGTAGAACATTTACATCCTCAGAACTAGACAACCGCTCGTCATTTGTCTGTAGACAACAATCACACGAAGTTCATGATCACAGCTGTACCTTGTATTTTAACTGAGGATCCAAGGAACCAATCCTTCATACCAGGATTCAAGTAAGACTTCTCAGTCGTGTTGTAGTGTCATTCAGTGACAGATCAAGTCTATTCTAAACCCAATGTGACCAACTTCGGCAAAATTTGAGGATTTTGGAAAACTTGAAAAATGTGGGTGGGTGGAAAGAATAGAAGTACCGAGCATTCTATCACCACGGAGGAACGACCTTCAACAGTGTATAGAGAAGGGCAGTTCTATACGAAAACACAAACCTTCACGTTGAAAAATTTAGCTACGGGAGTGTCGATAACGCTAAACATGGAATCACAAAATGAAACCAAATGCATCTTATGTTTCATGAATGTCTTCAACATACCGTGTTTCCAAGTCTCAGGATGACATCACTTGAACGAAACGCCTAGTCACTTCGCAGAGTATTGCGAATGAAAACTAAAAAGTCAAAATTTCATTTCTTCACGAGCGTCCATTACGCTTACTTTTAGGGTTCTCATATTGACTGAAGCTAGAATTTCGGTCTTTGACATGCACAATTAATGCAAGCAAGCCAGTAGTTCTAAGTTTCTTCGGACTACCCGAGCGAGCGTTATCATCTGTCCGAAATCTTCCGAGCAAGCGTCCGTTACTATATGGAACTGTCCAGAAAAAAGCGTGGACGCTGATATTCCAATGCCTCGGACGTTTCTTGGCCTATTTTCGTAGGCAAATGTGTTTATATTGGATGCAATGAATCCGGGAGCGGATAATCTCAGGTACCCCAAAAACCCGATTTTGTTATTGCAGAGTGATGATCCGCTTAAGGTATACAAGCTTGTGTGTAGTTTTGGGCAGCAGATAGGCTTTCCAATTTGAGAGGTAGTTTGGAATGGAGATAGTCAAGTATTCTAGTGGAGTGTCTGGTTGGGTCATGCACTTTAAATCCACGTTTGACCCTAATAGGCTCAGGCAAATTCTTAGCGGCAAAATTTTGAAGGCGCTATTGTACCTTGAACGTATTCGAAGCTGACAATTCAACTCCAGCCGTCAGTACATGCTTCTACAAGAAACGAGGCTGAAAAACTGATTTTCATATTCACCCAATGGCTAATGTGACCATCCACCTGGCTTTTCTTTTTGTCAGACAGGATGAAGGAATATGACATATCCAAGAAGAATTAAATGAAGTTTTCTGTTTGACTCTCTACCCACCATGCAAAAATGCAGCGTTGATAACCATTGGGGTCACTAGTGAACTCAAATATTTTACGAAGTAAGGAAGCCGGTCAAACGCACAACACACCCTGACCGGAATTCATCACAGACACGTCAATACTAAGTATAAGCTAGTTAAATATTGTAAAAATATGAACATTGAATTTTTTAGATGCCTACAGTATATGTCAAGTCAAGTCAATTCAAGTTAGCGTTTCTTGATTTAAATAAGAACCATAAAGTAATGCAAGCATACAAGTTCAAGTTTACACAAAGCTGAGAATACAACAATTATTTCAAACAATTCATCTGATTATGTTATTTAATAATAAAGACGTAAATGGTACAAATGAATTACGAACATTTTCACATATACAATATAGGATAGACAAAGTACCGGAGCGGCTGCGACGTAATGGCAAAATGTCATGCAAAATATGTCTGGAAATTTACACAGCTTTTTGCTGTTCTGATATCTTCTGAATTTTATTTCTTCTGTACGACATTAATGTTTTCTTTCTTCATTTCCATATATAATTCTGTGATTGTCTATTTTCACAAGAATGGTGGATAAATTATTAATCAATCGGAGGAAAACTGGGCAAGCATATTCTAAGACCGACCGCATGTAACAGTTATATAGTTGGTGTAGCTCTTCGCTTGATAGGTGAGGCCATAATTTGCGTAAAGCATAGAAAGTTTCTCTATTTTTTTCTCTATTTGTAGATTCCATGTTAGATCATTTTGAATCGTCAACCTTAGTAATGTCAATGAATCCACAATCTTAACATTTATCTCATCTGCCGACATGTCTGTTTGCTTTTTCAGATTGAGCACTGCTTTCGATTTAGACGGATTGATTCTTAGACCATTTATCGCACACCAATCAGTCACCCATGAAATTTCAGTGTTGATGGCTTGTGATGCTTCTTTAGTGTATACTGGAATGATAAGAATCAAATCGCCTGCGCATTTAGTTCGAACAGTCGATGGCAGAAGAGGCAAGAAGTCCCCGAAAAAGGCGGTGAAGATGTACGGTGCTAAAACTGCATCACAAAAAATCAATAATTCCAATCAATCCGGACGAGGTCTGTATGACTATCCATACAATCCGGACTATGTATGCACTTGAGTGCATGGAAATATGGAAAATAAATGGCGCAGAAACCTTTGTGTAAGCAAAATGATAAGCAACACTTCACAACAGGATTACGTGATTTAATCTTCAAATGTTCTACGCAGCGCTCCTTGCCACATGCATTGCATCTTTTATTTTTCCTACTCCCAAGGAAATGAATTACAGCAAGCTGGCTTTCTGGGACGTACTTGTTAACAAGATCGCCTTCATTTGTACACGTATGAAGGAAAGAAATATTCGCAGTAAGGATAGGAATAAAAAACACGATAATTGTGTTCTTTGTAGTAAACTACCTAATTATATTAATTGCAATGTTCGTTTTGTAGTTTGTCAGCTTATTTGTCATTTTTGTCCTTCTAGTTACATAGGTAAATCTTCACGCCCATTTCTGTTGAGATTTAATGAACATCGCAGAAGCATCGTGAATGGAGACACAGCAAGTGCCTTGGCTGATCACTGCTTGAAATGTGCCGCGAACAATATTGAAGACTTTGACGTCAGCATACTGCGAATTTTAGATTGCCCTGTCAAAACCAACATCAGCGAATCACAATTGATTGCAGAAATGAAGCCGGCTCTAAATCGTTGTCACGAACTGGCATCATGCTTTTAGCAATTCTTATATATACTCGATTTGTAAAATTTTAATAGATTTTTGCCATTGAGAAAGCGGCTGGTACGGGAAACGTCTGGCGCATAACATCTGCCTTTTTATTCAAAACACTCGCATATTGGAAGAAAGTGTTGGGAGAGACTAACGACAAATTAATGTTTTTCTCAAGTCAGCCCTGCTGCTTCGCACAATGTTAATCCTTGCTGATGTTCTGTTACTGCGGTCAGGGGTTAATTCTAAATCTGTGGTCATCCTTTGAAATGAACTCAGATTGAAGTTGCATCGAAGTATCTTGAAACGCATCATGTTCGCACCAATTCTTCAAATGAAGTAGTGGTGTACTCTATGTAGCATCACATTTCCTATTACACCCTTGTTTTTTCGCACCACTCACTTCGAATTGGTTGTCATCAGTTTAATTAAACAGAGGGATAGAAAAGCATCTGCATGACATTTGACTTTGTGTCATGAAATGAAGGTTCTCAATTCACTTCGAATAAAATACCTATCGACCTAAGACGCAAATATGTAGAAGCAGATTTCACCATTTTCATGACTTATTCAACGTGCTGTAGTTATCTCGATTTAAAGGTTGTCATAGGTTTGTCACCAACCTGCTAAATAGCTCATCATTGGAACATTTGTTATCGGATGGTCTCCATTACCAAGTAGGCGATGTCACACAATAATCGCTGAAAATTATTGTTAAGAAAAATTTGGACAATGTTCCACGGATGCTGTATTAAAATAGATAGACTCAACGTTTTCTTTTGCAGCTTTATCACGAATAAAATTGTGACAGAGATATTAAAGAGTGGAAGCAATGCACAATGAATACAATTCAGTGGACATTGATATGACGCGTTTACTTGACGCCGTAAAATTCAAATATAGAAACAAAAGGCTACCACTACTGTTGACAAAGTGAGTAACAAGAAGATAAGGAAAGAAGAGAAATAGAAGTAAACTGCATGCAATTGACTTTCAACAAACTGACAGTTTCTTGCCGACACAACCATTCATTAATAAAGGAGTTTATTTCTGATATGCGTATTGCCTCTAATTATTCCTTTTCTGCCAATTTTATCACTATAATGTAGCAATTCCCACGTAATGTGATTTTTCATCAGGATCTCGGGATAAATGTCATTAAAATGTGTGAAAACAGCAGTGGATCCTCGTTTCAAATGTTCTTGTGGTCGAGATTACACTGTCCTAGATGTCTCAGCGACGTAGATTCTTCTACAGATGTTGCAGGTGAATTAGTATGCAACCCATTTATTGAAGTAGGTCCCTATCCTCTTTGCTGATGGACAAACAGAGTCACACGTAGACTCTGTTGTCACCGAATATTCTGTCGCATTTCTTAACAGAATTTCTCGCATTGATGATGACTTGTGTTTCTTAGACAACTTTGACAACTGATGTGTGGTGGTGAGAGTTTGATCCTGCCAATTGACAGAGTCGCGTAAGTGGCTCGTAGCTCAGTTGGTTAGAGCACAGGTCTAGTTAACCTTGGTCGTAGGTTCGAATCCTACCAGCCGCGCATCTTTTGCATGGCAATTTGATCTATCGTTTATTTAATTTCATTGTTGTTAATAGATGATATTTTAGACCCCTGAGCAGCTTGAAGGTACCTCTTTCCATGCAAGATCGCGATAAAATGATGTAATTGCCATCAAGGTGCGCGCGCATGACTTCAATACTAGTGAATACTGTGTGATGAGTCATTATCAGAGATTGCAATGTTGCTCTTCCAAATCCAGGGGATTTCTGGGTTGTAAAAATCAATCTCTGGATTTTGGGATTCTAAATATTTTTCCAATCTCGGGGTTCCAAAACTGATCGCTTTACAGTAGGCCAATATTTACATGCAGACTTAAAATTTTGCTCAAAGATCCTCTTTACGCATGATTTTCTATTTCACATAATCTGACCACCAGTGACGCTTTATAGCGTGGATAATTTGAGCATTCTGAGTCAGCTTGCTCGCACAGTGAACATGAATAACAGACATTACTTTCCGTTCATGCTGTATAGTAGGCCTACTATGTTACGTTATTTTTGTTTATCGGAGAATGTTGAACTGCATTCTAACTAAAGAGAGAGCTCTATAAAACTGATCGTACTTTTCATAGCAGTCCGATGCTTCCACAGTAATTACAGTGCACTATTACTTCCCGCAAAGTCTATAAGAAAAAAAATGACCAGTGCTTAGCAGAGCAGGCCTATTTGAAATAGCCAAATATGTATGTCGATTACTGAGCTCATCCACTATCAGGACATGAAAAATTGAAAACAAAGTTCAACAGAAGCAGTTGACTGTTTGATTGTGATCCCTCTCGAAAATATGGAAGCATAAGAAATTATTGGATATAGAGAAAAATGTTGGCCAACATGCGGTTTACACATAAAAGTCAACATAATGACATAACACGCATCGCAGCGAGCAATGGACAGACTTACCGATGCCCTCCTTATTGAGTGATCCGTTGCTGGAAGGAATCGAAGTAAGAAAATGTAATTATGGGTTTAGAAGATATAATTCTGCAATTCTTGATATACAGTTTCTTAGTCTCTGTACTTGAAAGTATAACTAAAATACATGCCAGCAGTAAATACCGGTATATTATCAAACATATGCAAGTAGGCCAATACCGAGACCGTATTGTGAAACAACAGTGAATTAGAAAAATTTAGAAAAACTTTGAAAAGTATTCGACAATCGATTCACTTTCCATCGGCAAAGCGTTCGATAACTGCTAAATTACTGTTGTAATATCTATAACCAAGAACCTAAATGACAGTTAAGTGAATCCCGGAATCCCGTGAGTAAAATCCCGGCGTTTCGAAATTTGCGAAAGACCACGGGACTTGGGAATGCAAACCCTAGTCATTAGTGATTTTGTTACTCGATTGTTGGAAACTTGATTTTGATCTATTTGTAAGTCACACATGGTTCAGCGGTCGGTGAAGCCGTTTCTGCGACTGAATTTGATCATCCACAGAAACTTGACTTTCTTCTATTTATAAGCCACGCACCGTTCTGCGGTCCGGACAGCAGCATACAAGGATGACTTGTTTATTCTGTTAGCCACCTTCTATTTATAATTAGATGAAGAGCTAATTAGGCTAGCCGTAGCCTGCAAAAGTTGTTTATGAACAAGAATGAACTAACCCAAACGTAGATGAATCTATCTCGATGGATACCGCATATCTGCCGTGCAAACAATATCGCACAACTTGCGGTCGGAAAGATACAGTGCTAGCTTCTATTTGGACTGAATTTGTACATTTGTGACAATCAAGAAACTCGCGTCTTACTCGAGACATCAAGATTTTGTAGATTACTGAAATGGCTTGCTAAAATCACATTTGGATTTAATGAATGTCATCTCTATGGTTATGACCTCTGTCAAGTGAGTGCGCAAGCGGGAAGCTTCCGTCATATTCACTTCATAACTGCATGCTGATTGTTGTAGCTGTGAGGGCTGAAGACGGAGGCTTCTATCATTGTTACATTATGTACACGGTGCGCATGACGGAAGCTTCCGTCGTGATGGCTCGCAAAAATATATTATTCCTAATTAAACTAGCATGACGCAAAATGTTTCAACGCTACTGATTCAATTATCACTGTTTCGTCAATAGAAAGCTATGAGCTTCACGATGGCGTTTGAAATTTTGAAATCGGAGCAATAGGCGTTGAGATACGGATGTTATTGTGTGACGTATCACGTACACGCAATAAACGACAATGAAGCTATGCTGCATATAGATAGTTCTACAATCATTGATCTGATCAGCAAAATGGAGCGATGCGTCGACTTAGATGAAGCAGATACCTCCACTGACGAACTAGACTACGACTCCAGTGACGATATTGAATTTTGGAAGATGACCTTGGCTTCTCAGACTGGACTAATGTCGACAATCACAGTGATAGGTATGCAGAGAATTATTCAACATTTTTTGCTTTGCATAGACTGCATCCATGATACGACGATGTGGAACAAAATGACATTATCTTCTATTGCAATACGCTTCTCCTTGACAATATGTTTGATTTGCTAGCTCACTACACCAATGTCAGAGCAGATATATACATTGCTCAAGCAGGTAGATCTTCGTCCCCTCTGTCAAGATGGGTGCCAACTATCGCCCAAGAAAAGAAGAAATTCTTCGCGTCTTTTAGTTATGGGAGTTGTTCGAAATCCAAGAATTGACATGTATTGGTCAACTGACCCGATTACAGTGACATCATGTTTTTCAACCGAGAAGTGTCAATCACGAGACCGCTTCTTCGTCCTATTGAAATTTCTACGCTTCGCCAGCTGCAGTCATTTGAATAAAGAAGATCCACTGAAGAAAATATCTCCATTCGCTGAGCGTGTGAAATCAATTATTCAGAATGCGTATTTGCCTGATTAACATGTATGGATGAGATTTTGTTCTTGTTTAAGCATGACAGTCAACAATTTTTTTTCTTCCCCAATCAACATGAAATTACTTCTATGTGCGTGTGCGCGACAATTTGGAAGTGATACATGAGCAAATAATGTTGTGACTACTTTTCATTAACCCTTTCATGCATATTGTACTCTCCTGAGGACATTTTGACCCACATCTTTTGATCCATAATTTTGAAAATAATTCATGCATCAAAGGGTATAAGGTAGGATGTACTTTCGAGCATATAGTTCTGGTAAACGTTCGACATGACATCAAAATCTACGCCTTGATAGACAGGTTTGGCTATACTTGGAGCTTCTTCGGCTGCTGATTTGCAAATGACCGAGTTAGTGACATCTCCAAGAGTGACCTTGGATTCAGTAGTAGCGTGGTTGTCTTCCTATCTAACGCGCTCTTTGACATGAATTATCGCATTTTCTGTGATAACTTTTCTGTCTCTGACAAGCTGGCTGAAAATTTGCTGCAAAATGGCACTCATCTTTGGGGAACAGTGAGATCAAGCCGGCTTCCCCACATTGTCAAAGACAACTTCCCAACTGAGGCGAACAGTATCAAGCACTTTCGAAAATCGAATATTCTGATCAATTGCTTCTTCGAAAAGAAGTAGTCTGTAACTCAACTGGCTCGAGAAAGGAAGCTCGTTCGTTTTGTTCATCATGCGACGACCAACCTTCTTTGGATGCACATTATCGTTTAAATATTTGGCACCAATATAACTGATATTCTAGCATCCTGTAAATTGTGAACACTATGATGAGCTCATTCTGAACTGCGTGTGATCCCAAATACATTTCTTGTATTTTTTATTTAATTGTTTTCGATTATAGAACATCTTCTGAAGTCATTGTCTCCTGAATAGAAAATATAATTCTAAATTTGTACAATCAATAATGATGCATGTGTACAGGTATAGTGAATATAGTGCCCAGCAATACATAATTAACATTTTAGTGAGAGAGAACCGATTTTACCGGAAAAACTGGCACACGAAAGAAACAGTGGAAAAATCAAGTAGCATTGATGACAATAGATTAGAGGACAGAAGCTTCTGTCAATCGCAATGAGCAGTAACTTAAGCAGCATAATTATCATCACTATTGAGGATCACTCTTTTACTTCTACCTTTCGAAATGACAAATAGATCAGTCAACATCCGGTAAAGGTCCGATCTGATACGGCCTCACAACAGACTTCATAACGGATTCACACTTCTTCGAATAAACAGTCAAAGGTGAAAATTACCAGGCATTGCTGGACATTCGACATTCTGCATTTAAAGCGACATCGTGCAATGGAAACACATTCCATCGCAATTGCGCGACATCACATACTCAATGTTCCAAAATAATGTTCCCTAATACTTGCTCCATCAATTCCTTATGAGAGTTATTGGTTTGAAATTTCAAGATAATTGACTGGTCCGTAGCCCTGAGTTCGCTCCACAAAACACAAAACTAATATTTATAGTCCTCCTCAAACACAGAGCTTACTCTCACCGTCCACACACAAACTCTTCTCTCAAAGAGACTATTCGTATTTCCATGAAAAGTTTAAGTGCACGGCATCAGGCCTATTCACTTCAAGGTTGTCTCATCTATGTCATTATTTCATATAATAACATCATTTGTAAATCGAAAATGCGCGCCTTTAAGTTTAGTTAGGAATAATTTGTGATATAGTCATGCAGCTTATCAGACTAATTCAGCAATTCCATCGAATGTATACACTCGCATTTTCACATTGGAGGAGGTGGTACACATGAGTATCAGATTGGTTCGAATCTAGAATTTGTTTACACATGGTCAGGTCAGATCACATGCTATCACCGTCCATACTTGATGCACACTTAAACTTGCAACATGCTAGTTCATACACTAGGTGACATGCCACGCTCAATTACGCGTAATTACACATGACCCTAAGCATCCGTGCCTGTGCGTGACATTCCTGCAACATCTGTTGGCAGTCCTGCAATGTAGATTTTGCGTCTCATGTGTCTGTATGTATGAGAGGCTAAACAATATGATAGGACCTCAATTTCATGCTCAGGCCAGACAGAAAATGCTTAGCGGTTCATCCGTGGTTCAAGCGGCAACGCGGACAACCGTAGACGACGAGTAAACCATGCACACTCGCCTGCGCGTATTCATAAACATTCCCCATGTTTTGACAGCATCAGAACACGTGATTGCTGACTCTAAGTACAGCGCGCATGTACGCGCGTAGAATTATAAGCTGCTCTTAGCCACTGATGTTTGGGATGCTCCGTAATTACGCGTGGCAATGTCACATAGTGTATTATCATGTGCCTAGAAATGTATTCTCTTAGTTAAACATTGTCCATATTGAGGCCTACATTAGTGTAGCATGGGTTCATTGAATATTTTTGTTCACTCAACAAAGGTTTGACTGATATATTCATAATAACAAATCGAAAAATTTTGCTTCATTCAATGATCACCACAGTGATGACAGCATATTGTAAATGAAAGATTTTATTTCTGCACGACTTAATTAGACTAATTTCTTCTTTAACGAAGCTTCCTACTGACACCAAAAATAAATTCTTCTTTCACTAATTACAGCGTAAGTGTTGTACAAAGTTCAGTAGTCAGCAGTTTATCCTATCGCAGACAGGAAGCAAATTGGATTCACATCAATAGAAGCAATAGTTAGAGGTTCTTCTATTTCTTCTACAACAGTCATTCCTCATGTCAATTCTGACATTATCAGCAATGTGCATATCAAAAGCCCATTTCTCAAAACCACATACAAATCCTTTATTGTGTGCGACGTGTGAGACAACACGTTCATAAATCGGAAGTTTGTCAATCTGTGCATTATTTGTCATCATGATATCCTCATCGCTGTTTCTTCCTGCAAAGTAAACACGACAGAAAATATCGACAGCAAATATTGGACTAAGTCTGATCAAAACAGTAGATCATTGAAAGCGAGCACGTCTTCCATGGGTAGCGAAGAAAGCAAAACATGCGCTCACAGAATAAGACGTTTAAGCTATTCTTATGCTTGCTTAAAATAGAAGCTTAGCATCATGTGAGGCTAATGAGATTGCACAATTAGCTAGCAAAATATCATCTTTTGAACAACAAGCATCCGGTTGAACGATGAACTCGATAATGTGTGTATAAATTCAGCAGTTAATTGTAATATCAATTGTATTGAAACATTTGGGCTCATACAATAGCGGGCAATATACCCTTTCCAGGTTAGAACCGGTGTGGGTCGGCGGGCGGTGTATTCAAAACCAGTCTGTCGGGGCTAGGACAGCGGCTGACGTCTCAGGCTAAATCCACTTTATATGACAATATTTTGGGCAATTTTTGTCTTCTAAACTTTGCAACTTGGTTTTCTTTGAAAATTTGCGAACATAGTCAATTTCTCATGCTGAACTCGAAAATCATGGTGGCGACCACATCAAGTGAGAACTTGTGCAAGTAATTGTATTCGAACTATATATTACCAGGTGTCTTCTGAGCGATAATTTTGTGGTCTCGGTCAGGTAGACACTTTGGTCGTTTCACGAGATTTTGAAAATGATAATTATTGTCTTATCAGAAATAAATCGCATGCATGATAATATTATGGCACTTGATAATTCCGTGAGTTTTCATGAAATTCGGATGAAAAATGTGGTTTCAGGAATAAATTGAAATCAAAACAGTCTGGTTGAAAGAATTCAGGACATCTTTTAAACTTCACAATTACTCAATTGTGATGATCCATAATTGATTTCTTCCTTTTGGTACAACAACTAGATGCACAAATGTTTCGTTGTATAAAGAGAATAAAAAGATTATTTCTGAGTTGTATATATATATATATATATATTTATCAAATCTCAACAGATGTAACCACCACGAGACATGTTTCGACATGTTGAGAGCGCGAATTAGCCAGGAAGGCACTGCTTTAACGCAGGCACGTGGAGGGCGGACTGCATTCTGCAATCACTTAATACCGCATCCGAGATTGAGGCGCTTCACGCAGGCGCTACTCATTACATGTTTTTAGACAAGTAACCTGGCAATTGATAAATTTATCAAATCTCAACAGATGTAACCACCACGAGACATGTTTCGGCCTGTTGGGCCTCATCAGTCGTGGGTAGGTTTGAACCAGCGACTTTGGAGCTAGAAGACGTGCAAGCATACCCTCTAACCACAAGGCCACCGGACCATCTGTTGAGAGCGCGAATTAGCCAGGAAGGCACTGCTTTAACTTGTCTAATATATATATATATATTCGCATGCTAGAAGACAGTGCAAAGAATAAGCAGAAATAAAACAAGTCAAAATTTGAAGTTCTTCAGCCACAGGATAGCGTCATTGGAGGCCTGGTGCAGATACTTCAGTCCGCCACGGAGGGATTTGATCGGACAGTTCTCCACGATGTGTGACATCGTCTGCACCTCTCCACAGGTGCATAAAGGGGATTCCCGAGCTCCCCAGCGATGTAGAGAATCCCTACAAGGTCCGGCACTTGTTCTGAAACGGTTCAGCAGGGTCCACTGGGGTAGTTGAAGATCAAAACCAGGGATTTGCATTGTTGGGTCGTTGATCAGGAATTTATTTTGCACATTGCTGTTCTGCCAACTCTCCTTCCAAGCCAGGTTTAGGTCGAATTTTGAACAGGGAGTTTTTCTCCAAATGGGTTGGCGGGAATTCAATCGCAGGGCAGGTGGGTTCCGTAGGTCTTCATGAATGGGAAAGTCGGGGTTGCGTTGGAGCTTCTCCAGGAGGTTTGATGTTGCCTTCTCTCTTCGGAGTGCTGGAGGGTGTTATAAAGCACTGGTAGCCATGCCGTATTGGTGCACTGGATTGTGCCGCTAATGGTGCGCATGGTTTGGTTCAGCTGAACATCGATTGCACTGCAATGAGTGGGTGCATTTCTCAGTTGAGAAATGTACATTGGTCAGAAGACAAAAAATGATATCGGTCAGGAGATAATTTTTGGAATAGAGGGAGAGATAATAATATTTATACTACTTAGAAATTGAAAATCAGTCACTTCGTTTATACATTAATCCCAAAAAGCCATGCACAGGAAAAAGCAGGTTTCAAAGGAAAAAAGCAATTTTCAAAAGTTCTAATGTGGCAAAAAAGTTAATCATACCATATATGACTATCACTTCAAAAGGGTCGATTTAATTCTATTAAACATCTCACATGTCCATGGGAAATGTGCCCTTGCGTCTATTCGTCTTGATTTTTAGAATACAAGAGTGGTTCGTATGTGGAAGACGCCGTGACGTGCAATAGTTCAAAGGATAAAAGATATCCTCACATTTCTTCAGAAATTTGATTGATTGCTGAATCCGACGAGCTTCAACACAAGGGATGCGATGACAATCACAGTCAAAATCATACGTGATTCTATACGCCCGTTTTTCAATGTTACTTGTATCTTTTACAGAGCGATATGAAAGATTGCAAAGCAAAGGACCGGCATAAAGTAGAATCGATTGAACATACGAAATGTAAACTTCCGTCAACTGACAGGGAGACAAGACATTCTTCAGACACCTGATAGCAAAGAGTCTACGAGATGCTGAGAGGCACACATTAGAGAAATGTTGGTCCCAAGATAGAGAATTGTGCAAAGTAACGCTGAGGATGCACAACTCGTCAGTGTAATCAATGTCATCATATAACAAAACACGAGCATTAGTAGAACGAAGTATCACTGTTTGCTTAGTCTTGTTGCAATTGAGCACTGGGTTTAGGTTTCTGAGATGACCGACAATATTATCAAGGAAGAATGGATTGATGGAACCCTTTTATAGGCACTCAACAAACGTCATATCATCAGCATATTTGATGAGTCTAGCGTTGTGCGACTCAACGGAGATGGATCCTAGAAAAGCAGCACAAAGGAAAGGATCGATGAGTGAGCCCTGAGGAACTCCAGAGACAACTTCCATTGAGGGACCGAGATATCCGCTGTACCTGACAATCTCCTTCCTATTGCTTGAATAGGATTTCAACCATAGGAGCATTCCTGGATTAAGACCTCCACTCTGCAGGGTGTTAATTAATCGATTGTGATGGATCTTGTCAATCATGGGGACACAGTCTATTTGAAAAAATGTCCCAAAACTAATGTCAATGCAATCTTAAATTAAAGTTTGGTTGAAAGCACGTTTCATGCGCCTTCACATGATACATTTATGATCATTATGATTTATTTGCATAATTTATTAAATCACAGCGAAGTTTCTTCCCGAAGATAGAGTACATGTATCTATGCTTGGGACATCCACGCTGGCCTTTTCTGCCTTGAGCTAAAATTTTCATGATGAAAACGTTGTTAAATTGATTTGAATTTATTATGACCGATAAGAGGAGATCCCAAGGATTAAGATGAAAAAACATTAAGAAAATCGGTTCAGAACTAGGGATTTTACAGACGAAATACACGTTTTTTGACAAATGTTGTTAAATAAAATGGATCTGCCCACCTACTTAGTTTGCTGGAACATTTGATTTCAAAAATTTCTTCATCGCATACTGGTGATACTTCAGGGCCAGTGTTTACTTTTGATATTTGGAGGTTTTGAAAAATCTTCAAATGGTTGATACCAGGAAAGCCAGTGGAGATTCAATGCCAACAAGAGTTTATGAAGAATTAGCTGAAGCTTTGTCAACACCATTGTCAATTATTCTAAACAAATCTACCAAAAATCGCGTAATTTCACAAGAATGGAAATGTACAATGCTTGTACCAGTTCCTAAAACTAACCCACCGAGTACGGAAAATATTCATTACCGAAGTCTTCTATCAACACCAGCAAAGATAATGAAGAAGCTTAT
Source organism: Prostheceraeus crozeri (assembly GCA_907163375.1). Classification (NCBI taxonomy): domain Eukaryota; kingdom Metazoa; phylum Platyhelminthes; order Polycladida; family Euryleptidae; genus Prostheceraeus; species Prostheceraeus crozeri. The sequence goes on from CAJQUW010016206.1 coordinate 40,411, forward strand.
CCTACGAAAAACGAGGTATATTTTCTAAATGAATTTGGACATACTCAGCATGGTTTTAGACCCTGTACATCAACTAAAACAGCTTTGATACGTACAGTTCACACAGCATCTACTTTTTTTGATGAGCAAAATTATTTTGGTAGTGCTAACTTGAGATACGACTCAAGTAATGCATTTGATTGTATTGATCCCCGTCTTGCTCTAGAAAGATTCCGTGAGTTGGGTTCCCCCATTGGTTTTCTGATTTGGCTCAAGTCACATTTTGTGATCGCTCGTCACGTCTCAAAATAATGAACTTAAAGTCTGAACCTATATTCAAATGAATAAAGGTCTGCCCCGTCATGGGACCGATGATATTTGCTGCTATTGTCGGAACGTTCTGTAGTTCTTCATATTTCACAGAAGTGCGCGAGGGCTTCAAGTCAGAAGAACCAAAAGAGCTTGCAAATTTGATCGTTAATGAAACTGCAAAGTTAAATGTAGGTGCGAAAACAATCAAATGAGGCTAAACACAGCAAAATTTATGGTGCTGTTTATGACTCGGTATCCTGTTTGCTTACAGAGATCGCTTCCAATACAGCAAGCCCAAAAAACGAAGCTCCTTGGTGTTGCACTGTCAGAGGACCCAATCGGGAAAGAACATTTCAAACGTCTGAAAACGAAAGCCTGCCGGCGCATGCACATCTTTCGACGCCTGAAGCCTGCATTATCTCAATACGATCTTCATTTAGTGTATACAGCACTGCTTTTCATTGGCATCAACCATAAACAAAGTCACTTTATTCAGAAAATTGAAAATCGCGTGCACAAAATCATATTTTAGACACCTGATGGCAAATATGTCGAAAGGAAGTGCAATTGTTCAAGTGACTCTTTAAAGGTAAGACGTTTCAAAGGAGCTATGAAGATCTATGAGAAGATAGAATCAACATCGACTCACATCCTTTGTGATATTTTTCCAGGAAAACTGACTTATTGTAGCAAGTGTGAAATGGCCTTTACGCGCACCGAAAAATTTTCGAATACATTTTTACCTGTAACAGTGCGTTTGAAGAATTATTTGCTAAGTACATGTACATGATGACATTGAACTGAATTTGTGAATTTATGTGATATGATAATTTTTATTTACTTACTTACGCCGCTAGACATTATTCAAGTTCCATATGGCATACATAAAATACATGAATGGCAGGCCTACTAGTACTCCGGATTAGCAAGAGTTTCAGCTGCGACACACTCATGCAATGCAATTATATGCCCTTCAACAATACAATTTTGTGATATGGAAAGGTCTGAGCAGTAATACGCAACATGACTAATACACCAATCTGATGAGTTACACACCTGCAATATAATTTGTAATAACAGTAATGATAACAATAATTGCATTTTCAAAGTCACTAATGCTCAAGTAAATTGATAACAAAGAATGAAAACAATGAACAAAGCGGGTATAGCAATGGCATATGCATTTTCGCATTGTATTTTCATACTTCAGAACTATAAATTCCGTTTTATTCAGAAAATCGGATCGCAAACACTTTCAATTTACTATTTGAATATTGCGGTTAGCCCGATTTTACTAAAATTTCTGTAATTTAACTTAATCAGACCTCATCCTTCGCAGAGTTGTGTTTTTGATATTTTTTTATTTGAGAAAGTCAGCCACAAAATTCTAATTCACATGGGTGCCTGCACATGCCACATTTCATTTGGATCATTATCTAGCTAAATACAGGTAATGCAAATGTAGGCCTACATGCTATATTCGAGTCATACGCAACTAATCAAAATTATTGCCCTCTGATTATTTGACTCTACCCTACTGTTATCAAGCTCAAATTACACACCAGTGAATTCAGTTGAATAACCTACAGGTGCATGTCTATCAAATTGACATTTGGCAGTAATTAAGGACACTATCACCTTCTCCCAAAAGCGACAAGCAATATTGTTGAAGATGCTAAAATGTAAACTGCCAACTTTCAATTGCCTAAATGAACTGCAAAGAAACCATAGAATTCTTGGAGGTGAGAAGTTCTTTTCACTTCTTAATGAAGGGAACACGTCTATTTCCTCAAATGAGAGAAAACGAAGTTCGTGAGTGCACTGACTGGAAAGCTGCACGTTGATGTTAACACAGATCTAATAATAAGAGTAGATGACGAAGTCACTGCATCTTTGCGTGTCGGACGGTGAAGCGGGAAAATGTTTATTTACATTTGGCGAGCGCTCCGATCTAAAGGCAGAAAGCAAATGATTCTGTAGTTCAGGGGTTCTCAACACGTGGCCCGCAAGCTTGTTGGCGGTGGCCCGCGATGAAACGAGTGAGCAAGACATGCGTATATTTGGCGGCTTGTCAATTGAGCTTGTCTATCAGTTTAAGAACAGCTAATTTGTAGCGCACGGCGACAAACGTCTTGTGCGCGCGCTATTTCTCCCACTCAATTCAATGAGAAGCTCTGTAGAGAAGAGTGAAGCAAGCTGCAGCCGTAGCAAACAGATCATACATGTCAATTGTTAAAAACTTACATAGCTGAAGTTCAAATCGATTTTGACAATCGATTTCAAGATTTTAATGACCTTATTCATTTCATAGGATTTATGAGAAATCCTGTAGAAGCAAATGTTGAAATCTGTGCAGGTCAATTCGAAAAATTTGGAGTGAATGGAGCTGTTGGTGAGCTGCAATTGATTGCGCTGAGAAATAGTGGTGTTGTTCAAGAATGCGTTAGAGGTGCAACAACTATGGTTGATATGTGCTTTGACATTCCTGAGGATGAGAAGTATGCAGATATTCGACGATGTGGACTTAGGCTTCTTGCAATGTTCGGATCAACTTACCACTGTGAGTCTTCGTTCTCTACACTCAACTACATAAAAAACAAATATCGATCACGCTTGACTAACGCAAATGTACAAAACATGATGCGTCTTGCATTAACCGGTTTGAAACCAAGATTCGTCAAGTTGACAAAAGCAAAGCCTGGACAAGTTTCTCACTGACACAATTAATAGCATTTATGATGTTTTGGATGAAGCCATTTCTATTTTTCTGTTGCAATTTATAATTATAATATCATTATTGGATTATCATCATTCTTCTCAATTTAAACAAGGAGTGTTTATATTCATGTACGCATGCATACATAATATGTAATATTTCCGAAACGTTAGCATTCATCCAATGAATGTATGCCTCCCTCCCTCTCTTTATCTATAAGCGTTGCATATTTTGTGAATGCGCATTAGGTTTCAACAAAAACGATAAACTCTCACTGGCAATAAATTTTCAAAACCACATGCGTTTTGTAAAAGTATACATGTATACAGAGTTACAGATCTATCCTATAAGCTAGGCAAGCTTATATAGTACCTTCTAATTATGCCAATAGGTCCATACCCTACCTCTACTTAATCATCACAAAACAAAAAAAAATTTTTTTTCAGAAGGATTATTAATGAAACATAAATAGGCCTAAAAAAAATCGCGTTGCCTCGTCATCTACTCCTATTATTAGATCTGTGGATGTTAATGTGCGTAAAAATAAAGTAATTTTTAGACATGTGGATTGTGTCACAGTGATCCATTTACAATATGAACATGCAAATGATCTAAATTGCTACATGCTGTACGAAATAATCTTATCAAAAAGCAAAGGAAATCAGTTAAAATATCACTACGAGATAAGGAATCATTATTTTCTCCAAATGTATTATTTGAGTTTATTATCTTTCTTCACTTGCATGAACTATGACAAGGATGTCGGACAATGAGTTTAATATAACTAAAATGTCTGTGCCAACTACTTTGAAAAGGCATGGAAAAATCTATTGATACATGAGGAATGAATGTAGAATTTGCAGTGCTTCCCAGGAAAATGATGATAATAATAAAGACTACAATTTTAAGTTGCTCAACAATTTTACGTTTTCAACCCCTCTGCAGAGGGCTTGAAAAACAGAATGCCACGTCGTCTATTGACGATTCTACGACAGCTTCTTTAGATCAATATGTAGCACACATGATGATGATCACAAAATATCATAGGCTTCATATGCATTGAAGTAAGCACTTTCAAGAAATTAAAACTGAAGCCGACTGACCTCATCAATTAAAAAATCGCTGAGCAGCTTCATCAATGACAGGCTAGATTGCTTCATTCAATAATGAAGTATTTTCTGGACATTTGACTTATTTTTTTATAATTTATTTTAGTGTTGCTAAGGATAATTCGGATAGTAAAAATTCCGGATGATGACATATATAGCAACCGGATAATTGTAGATACCGGATAATCGGTATTTACCGGGTATGCAGATCATCTGTTGTCTTGCTAGTTTCTATTTCTTCTTTTGAGGAGGATTATTAGTACTCATGTGTTATCTCCCTCCCCAAGTTTTCAAATTTGTCTAAATCCGTAAACCACAAACGTTGTGTGGCACGGAGTTTGCTCAATCGTTGTGAGACTCATATTACTAATGAAGCAGATAAACAAGCTGAGATTGACTACAGTGTGAAAGACTTATGTGCCAATGGTTATCCGCGACAATTTCCGCAACGACCCATCATACAAAAGGAGGATGAAGCCAGCTACAAGGCTAAAGTTGTACTTCCTTACGTTAAGGGTACAACCGATAGGATCGCTAGGGTTTTTTGACGAAGTGGGGTTCAAACCCGGTTCCGTCCTTGTCAGAAAGTGTCACAGTTCCTCCATGCTCCAAAGGACCTTCCTCCAAAACAAATGCAGAAATGGATTGTTTACAAGATTGACTGTAAAGACTGTGAAAAATCCTATATCAGCCAGTCAGGTAATACGGTGTCGACAAGAGTGAAACAACATCGAGGAGCCGCCCGCTTACTCCAAACCGACAAGTCTGCTGTTGCGTTGCATGCTGTTGATGGACATTGAATTGAATGGGACAAGCCGACAGTGATAGCTAAAGAGAACAACTACCGAAAAAGACTTTTCAAGGAATCTTGGCACATTAATAAGACATCGTGTTTTAATCGCACAGCCGAATCTGTAAACCTTCCAGCTTGTTATTATTGTCTTTGATTATTATCCATCATTGATTATTGTCATTATTGTTATTTTGTTATTATTTGTTTATTTTATTATTGATTTATGTTTTCACTTCTTTGGGTTGTTATTTATTTATATTTCGTTGTTGTATATTGTATTATTTTTATTTTTAATTTTATTTATATATTTATTTAATTATTTATTTAATTATTTATTTATTTATTTAAATTTATTTTTCTTTTTTTCTTTCAATATTTATGTATTTACAGGTAAATGTGCATTAATTTATGTTGTTATTTATCTAAGAATTTTATTTATTATGTTTATTTCGTTGTTTCAGCATTTTCTATATATATTTTTCATTTTCAGTTTTCAGTGTATGGTACTTATTATTTCATCTGCATTTCATTTAAGCATTTTACCCTTGCTTCTTAGCTACAATCAATTTAAGGTTGATTCTAACCAATTCCTTTTATTACTTTCGTAGTTGTTTCAATTTTGGGTAAGGGCTTCATTCTTTTGTTTTTTTCAGTTTTATTTTTATTTGTTTTGCAATTATTAGTAATTTATTTTATGATGATTTCTGTCAGTTGTACGTGTATTTCTTGAGTTCTGGTTTCATTTAGTTACTTTTGCTGTTCTATGGATGTATGGCACGATTTTCTTAATGGTGTAAGTGTAACCAAATTCCATTCTGTCATGAAGAGTGTTCAATTGTAGTTTGCGCATATGGCTGGACATTGAAGCTACATTGTGTCGTTTGCCCTGAAAGATGACTGACGCTCTGTCTGTCGAAAATTCGGCAAGAATACATTATCTGCATCGAAGAGACAACTGTTTTTCCTATGAATCACCGATGCACAATCAAGCTATTTTCAACATCGCTACACTTTACGCTACCGTCTCTTATTCAAAATGTACATGTCCGATTTGCATAAATTTTGCATGTGGGTGGAAAATATACTTAAACACGTGTGTCAGAAGTTTTGTGACGATTGATTCATTTCTACGGATTTTAGACAAATTTGAAAACGTGGGGGAGATAACCCATAAGTACCGGATTATTTATATAAAGTTAGTACAACAATTGCTGTGAAACTATCACCATCAGTGGCATGTTCCACAATACTAACAAGCAGAATCAACGCTTTTTGATCACTTTTCTATTACTTGTTGAAGCAACCTACCGTATACATATTTGAACACATTGAACTTGATATTTGAGTTCCACAATTGATTCCCGGTCGCTTAAGACGCAATTTGAGTTAAAAATCACGGATAAATGCTTGCACAGACTGATATTTTTCTACATCTCTACATGAAAGCAATCTGTAGCATGCATGCTTCAATTTCATACCGCCACGTTCATAGTGAGTGAATCGGCGGATGTTAAGTCCGAGCGGTGCGCACCAAATGATGTTCATATTAGAACTTATCAAAGTAATGGAATTGTTTGACGCATTTGCACGTGTCTAATTCCCATGCTAATTAGGATAAAAAAATTTATTCTATGTGTGTGTACACGTTAAGTATGTAGAAAATTAAGTCAAATTTGCACTATAATTCAGACATTGCACGAGAAACCTCGATAAATAGATGCCGGTAATAGCAAATTACAATAAGATATCTGTTTATCGAATTTCACGTACAAAGCGACGAAGAATTTCTAAGCTTAAGAATCTCTTAAGACTAATAGATGCGATTTCCATAATGTTAAGTAGCCTGTATATGTAAGCCACACTTTGATGTAAACTAGTACTATTTTTAAGTGCTCTGAAAGAACGCAAGGATATATAAACTAAAGCCTAAATTGATTGGGGAAATTTTAGGCAAACGCATACAAGAGCTGAACTACGGGTGGGAAAAATTGACTTCGGTTGATATGCTGGTATTCGACATAATCGTCGAGGACTCGCTCAACATGATTGAACGATCAGGATGAAAGCTGACTCTCACTTCAAGTGATTTCGTACTCTCAAAAATTGTGCAGAATATTTTTCAAAATTAATTCCAGTAAAATTGAAGTAATCAATTGTAAATCTGTAATATTCTATTGCTATTTTATTTTGTTGTAGTTTTATTGTGTATTTATTATTTATTACACTGAGCATTGTCTGAGGATCTATATTTTTATTCTTCTATCCGCGAATATTACGTGAATTGTATTAATGAAAGAATGGAAAGTTTTATCATTGGCTGCAATGTCTGGTCCTCGCAGTCGGCAAATCATCTGGAAGGCGAACACCCAGCTTATGAAGAGTATGAGCATAATCCCTACACTCGTTCGGAAGCGGACGTACTGCAGGGTTGGAAGTCTGACCGACTGCCGACGTGAGGGGGGTTTAGTGGACTCCGGAGCCATATTTTCCTATTTTGCTGTCTGTGCTGAGGATATATCAGCCTCTCATGCCCATGTAAAACCACTCAAATTAGCTTTCCTTGATGAATGACGCACTGAAAATCGCATAGAGGACTACTTCGTAAAGAATGAGTTAGCAAGTTAACCTATACATGTACGACCGACGGTCATTTTTGACCCGAAAAGATTTTAAGCTTAAGGTGTTAATAGCGCTTCAAAAGTTCAAAGCATGATTTTGTAAGGGCAACCGAAAGAGAAAACACTTTGCCAAGCTACTGTAATAATTCATAAAGATTCACGAGCCATACAAAATTTATTCATTCATTCATCACAGAGCCGGTGATGTAGCAGGCATCCTTATTCAGGCCATGGACTTGAAACTTACGCGCGCGAACAATTCGAGCAAACTACAATTGTCCCTTTTGCTTCTTTTAGCTGATGACTCTGGCCATGAATGCACATGACTGTAACTTCCACAAAATATTCTATTCATGATTTATCGAACTGCTTGAACGCCTTCATCGTGCCTGCGGGCGCGCATTTTTCCAAGCAGCATGGGCATAAATATGTTCGACAGCTACAAAGTGACTAGCATGCTACTAGAGTTCCGATTGTTTTTCGATTGCCTTGACCTCCGGAAACATTTGCAATATACATGTGCAATATTTTTATTATATATTTTACTATATATTTTCATTTACTTCTCATTGTCACGACCGCACTTTGATTCTGCTTCGGCCGCAAGCGGCCGTATTTACTTATTTGAAATACTAAAAATCATCAGTCCTAAAGATCTGATATCGCTTTAAGCAGGCAAATTAGGAGTTTGTAAAAGGGTTCCACTGGACCCTCCCCCCCTCAGGTCTCAGAGAGTGTGAAAAAGCTCAGGCCTCTGTTGGTTAATAACTTATTTAAGATATGAAATAACTTTTCGATAGATAGGCTACAGAATACATAATTCGTATAAAATACATTCATGCTTACTGTAAACTGTGCAGTACGAAAGATGGCGGTTTTTTGACTACGAAACCGATGTACAAAACGAGAATAACAAAATGTACAAAAGCGCTTTTGTTCGTGCTCATACACTACGAAAGCGATTAAGCCTTGCTATTGGATTATCTTTATCATCCAATCGGAAAGCCAATCGCTTTTGTAGTGTATGAACACGAACAATAGCGCTTTGGTGCAGCTTGTTATTCTGGTTTTGTACATCGGTTTCGTAAGTGGCTTTGGTATAGTACAGCTAACAGTGTAGGGTATGCAATTCCGGAAACTCTATTTGAGATCGAGTACGGATTAGAGAAAGATGTATAAGTAAGTAAATATCTATGGATTAGTGCTTAATCAGCATGGACGTGTCCTTACTGCCGTCAATACAATTACGTATATGGAAACTTCGTAGTACACTCATTACGAACAACCAAACTTCATAATCCTCGAGCAAAAACAGCCGTGAATTCAGTAATGAATGGACTTATTTCCTAAAACTTATTAATGTACTTCCAAATAGACGTTTATTTGTGTCTTTCAACATTATTCCCTTTACAAAACGGATAAACGACAAAGATTAATAGATTTTCCTCGTGCGTGTTAACGGATATTCTACACGCCTAAACTTCTTTATCATCGCCGAGTTTCATCAATGTTGTACGGTTCTGTAAGCCGCTTTGAATAATGACTTAAAGAATAATCATCAGGAAACGGTTCGCAATGCCTGTGTTATAAAATCATATTATCATACTTCTCGAATGTTACAGCTCTATTTTAACAGACTAGACAATTACTTCTGGAATGAAAGTCGTCAATCTTCGACATCAGAATAATTAGAATAACCGACCGGCTGGCGCAATGAGTGGTCGGCCGGTCCTCAAAATTTTCGGTTGAAGCCGGACCAGCGGCCGGCGTTCGACAACCCACTGCCGGTGGTCGGTTGGGAATTGTGCGCAGTAAGTTGATAAGTCGACGAGTGAGATGCATAATGCCACTGATTGTGAGGATTGTACCAGCTACAAGTTAAGGGTGCACCTACATTCTCACCTTTGAGCTCCGGCACTCTGGAGCGCAAAGGTATGAGACAGTCATTGTACAGCACGAAAGTGTTGTTCTCAAGCATCTGCACCCGATGTACATGTAGACCTTGACATCATCTGCAACAGATTGGTTCCTCTCTTTTTTCTTGTTTGATTATGCAAGTGATTCCGGCAAGTAAGGCTATACTGAGCAGTCCTGGTTGGGGCACATTTATCCTGGTGTCACGACTCATGTCCCCGTCTCGCAATATCTCAGTTTTAAATATCAACTTCAGTTTCAGGTAGGGGCTTATGAGCTCGGAGGTTTTCCAGTTGATAACGATATCGGATTGCATAGGAAAAACAATATGCAATTTTAGAAAACACTGAATAGCATGAAAAGCTAATCATCATGAGGTTGCAGGTCTGCACATGCATGTTATACATGCCATGTATATATGTTTTATGTATTACAAATAAATAAATAAATATATAAACGCCATGATAAAAGAATTACAAAAGAGAGTGAGAATATGACTTTAAAATGGCAAGACACAGTAAAAAAAGGAAGAACCCCTTAGCAAAAGTATATGGGAAAACAATGGTAAGCTCTTCTCATCAGGGAAGCATCTTTTATCAATCGATAGCATTTCAAAAACAGATACTGCAACCGTCCAGAAAATGTGGACATAATTGTAACTGAAATCCGCTAACGTGCGGATATCACATATAATAAAATATGAAAATTATTTACATATAATAAATGTAGGGTAGTCCTGATAAGGACTCATTAAGCGTTCACTATGCTGGACACACTATCACTGGTGATGTTAGTATCACTAGTGACACACTATGACTAAGAAACACTAGTCATCGTCGGTGTTTCTATACATCGACAAAAAACAATAATACTTTTCAAAATCAAAGACGCTACGAGGGGTATACGTCAGAAAAGAAAGAAGAAATTGAAGAGTGTTCAACTCCCCAAACAACAGTTCCGCTGATAATTTGAATAGACAACATAATATGAAAGTCGATCGAAGGCATCGATATGCGCTTACTCCATATTCTAGAAATTGCTTGCATAAATGGAGTAATCTCACTGATAAAGAAGCAAATTGGAGGGAGAACCTGAAGTCTCTTCAGCGTAATCAGTCTGGGAGCTTTTCTCCTTTTTAGAGTAGATAATGTCTCTACAGTGAATTTATCTTCAAATGATTTAGGTGGTAACGCTAGGAATCATTTAATTAAAGGGACAAAGTTTGCGCCCATTATTATGAGTAATGTCATCGAATTACAAAAAGATACCCGAGACTTCTGCAGAAAATTGAGATTGCAGATTATTTTGGCAAAAGACGGAAGAGCTTAATCTGAAATAGGAATCTGATTTCACTTCTCCAAAAGGTAGCAACAGTTTTCTTAATCATATCATAAATCTCATTTAGGAACAAAATAATCAGATTTTTGAGCTCCATATAGATTAATCCACAGTATTAGTTCTTGTGCGACAAAATAATTTAATAAAAATAATAAAAAAATTCTGAAACTGATAAGGGTGAACTTTTTGTAATAATGGAATTTTCCTTTTATCATAAAAGAATGACTGAAGAACATTTGACACTAAATACTGATGCAATACAACCATGATTCAAATTAAGCACTTATGTAATGAATTCAAATCACCATTTGATAAAGGTAATACAATTTTTTTTACAAACTTTCAATGCGAATTACTACCCTTTATGCATGGACTACCGAAGGTCCACAAACATGAGGAATATTTTCATAATATGAGATCTGATGTATTAGGTTCCTGCAAAATGAATCCTCCTGTAAATGTGAAGTTCCGACCAATTATCTCAAGTCGCTTCGCTCCTGCTATTCATTACAGTGACTTTACTGACGAAATCCTAAGACCAATAATTGTATACATTCTTTGCCTAGCTTTTGTAAGGAAATATTTCACTTTTTGGAGAAATTGACTAATAATATCGATGAGAAGTCTCTTTTTATTACATGTGACATCATATCTCTTTAAACAGGTCTATACCTCACGAGTTAGGATATGAATCTATTCGATATTGATTAAACGAGTGTAACCATTTAATTCCGGAGAGGTTTGATAGATCATTCATTATGAAAGTGAACATAACATCATCACTAAATCCTCTTTGATATGAGATTGAATGCTGTTGACTTGCGATTTCAGGGTCTTTTCGAAACATAGAGTTTGCACAATCTCATAAAAAATCAGTCATTTATATTGTGTATCATTATCTTATAAGTACACTAAACTGACTTTTTCCTTGATCGTTTTGAATTTTCAATACATGGAAATATCTTCACTGATTTTGGCTTTAAATTGCTTTGCTTCAGTCCACCAGTAAAAGTTTTGGAGTAACTAGTACTGTAAACCAGCGTTTTTCCCCGTTTGGTCTGCGATAATTTAACGTGTTTGCCGAATTCCAAATCACGGTGTTCTCTTCCTCCTCTCAAGCCGAAAACATTTCCACACCAAGAGACCATCGTTCTCGAGGGCTGGTGTCACCCAAAACGTCTCTGTCCCAAAGATATTCTTCTTGTAATTTTGACACCGAATCTGATGGGTCCAGATTCTGAATCGCTGAAAATTCCCCATCCTCCTCCAAGAACAACTGTCAGGTAATACCCAATTCCTTGAAATATATCACGTAGAGAAGTAGCTGGGTAATATCTGCCTTTCTTTTTTGCGCACCTCAAATGCGAAATATTGGAGTTGAGAGTCGAGTTCTGATTTTGTCATTTCCTCAAACCCTTGAAAACATGGCACCCATTGAGCAATTCCAATGCGCCCATTGTCCAATTCCTCTCTAGTTATTAAGCTGGTCTTAGATCGTTCATATACAATTATTCAATAATACGTCAAGCTCGTCGAAATCTAAATCAACCAAATTCAAATCAGTAGCTGCAATTACACTTCTCAGCGTCAATTATTCATGTAATGAGAATAAAGTATAGATATGAATGATGAAATTTCAAAAAAGTAACTTTCCTGTAGAATCATCCTTGGGAATTTACATGTAAACATTACTCACACTGTTGATATCTGATCATGATATATAACAGGTATATACAAAAGCATTCTTGCTGAAATTCCCTCAGATGAAATATAATTTGCACTCCCTAAGCTCGGACAGATCGCTATTTCTTCTTCAGGAATTTGAAGAATGCAATTGTATACCTAGCACAGAGCTTTGACTATCCATGTCTCCGGGATTCATCTTTATAAATGCCGGAAATATATCATGGTTTAAAGAAATAGCGTATATCAGATTATTACTTGCTGTAGTTGTAGAATCGTATTCAGAATCCCTTCTATATATGATAGAATTTGTTCACAGAGAAAATCTTAATAGAGAGGGATTCTATCGCGGATATTTTTGTTCCTAATAATCTGCTAAACCTTATCACGGATAGTGGATAGCTATGCGATTCTCTAGGACATAGCTCGTGAAATTATTTGTTATATCCCTCTGGCTTAGATTTCTTATATTTTTAGATTTGCCAACCAAATTTATTTCTGTATTTTGTAGATAACTTTTCAGATTGTATGACTAGAACTTTTGTTATTGTTCATTATTCTCAATAAATGAAAAAGTTTTTTCTCTCGGCATAAAGCCCTCGGGATTCATCAAATAATTTCCCTTTCTATATCGCAGAGAATCGCTTAGCGATCCTTTATCCATTACTTATTGAATGATGCATAGGCCTATGCATTTTCGTTTTTCATGTATATACCGGTGCATGCTGATCCACTATTTTTCATTTGATAGTGCTAATGTGTGTCCTAAATTCAGATAATTTTAGTGTCAAGAGAGGTATCTTAGTGGCTTGAAACTCAAATTGGCACTCAAAATTGGTGAAGATGTGACTTACTTCAGTACCAGCAAGTATTAACTTTATATCTACTATTACAACTTATTACAGCAAGTATTTGATATTTCGCATTTGCCTCGATCTCCTTATCAACAATATATCCCACATTAATCATTGGGAAAATATAATGCTTATCTCACTGATGATTCACCAGGAAGTTTTCGTTGAAAATGTGCAGCAAAAAAATTTGGTTCAGAGAAGTTGAGCCCCACTCACTGATAAAAGACCCACAGATTTAGATCTTTATCTTCTACGTTTGCTGGAGATGCGATGAACGGGAAGTTTCACTAGGACTGCGACATCGTATTGAATGGGCGGAGAATCTCAATGAATCTGTTGAAAAGCAATATCAGCCGTACATACATCGCCTTGGCTTATCTATGTCAACGATCATTTTCAGAATGTCAAGTCGGTCAAATTTTAAGGAATCGCATCCACATGTCAGACTCTTTTAGCCTACATCAGAATGTGATTGATTAATACTGCTAGTATGACAAAACTTGACCATACGATTCCAAGAATATTTCCGCGACAACTTTGCCAGATGAGTTAGTCAAAGAAATTCGACTTGTACCTGGAAAAGACACTCAGGGGTTTACGATAATCTGGTGAACGGCAAAATATGGCGAAGATTCGACCAATCGTATGATGATTGTACGGTACAAGTACATGGGTGTGTCAGGCAGCAGATGATCAGTGTTTCAGTCATGAAATTGTAGCCTTGCTCGCCATTGGGCTGCGAGTAATCTATATTACAATTTATAAAAATCATTCTTGCATTTGGAAAGTCTAAAGAAATCGCTTGCTGAAATCGGTGCCAAAGTAAAAAGCTAGAACATGAAAAGTTTACCAGCAATGAAACTGGGTCAGTGGGTCAGAGGCGCCATACCCAATCAATGACTCATTTTTTCGGTTTTGGGCTTGACTTCTTTTGTGTCCATAGAGCAAAGTCAGAATAAATTATTTTAATTCCATGAACTTGTATATCACTATAGGCGATTGGAAGTGCAAACTATTGTTCAACGGCGAAAGACAAGTAAGGATTCAAGTCGCTTGCAGTAAAGGAGTAGGTCCCTACAAGATTATCACTGATCGTTTCAGCTTCGAAAGAGGCACTACGGGACAGTGAAGCAAATTTACCTGTAATTTTTGAGGGAGAAAAATTTTCCAACTTTTGGTAAACCTTATTTAAAGCAGAAATATTACAAATGGAACTCTTTTTTTACTATATCACAAGAATTTTGTGCGCATTTTGTCAAGTTCAACGATTCGTACTACATGCATCAGCTTTTAAAAATAAATACCCGGTACCGAGCTACCAGTGTAGAAGCGAAAAATGAAAGGGAGGGGCAATTTGAAAGCACTTTCACAAATTTAGGAAATTTGAATTTCTAGTCCGACTCTAACAATCCAATGTCATTTATATATTGCATGCATGAAAGATTGGCTGAGTCTGATTAACATGCTTACAAATTATTCAGCAAATGCTATAAATAGTGCGATGCTTAACCCTCCAGGCGGTGGGGGGGGGGGGCATATTTATGCCCCCCTTTGTATTTTTTGATCTAATTCATGAAATATGAAACGTATGATTCTGAAATTTCAGTAGTCTTATTTTTTTTTTTTTTGACAATTTCTTGTAAATTATTAAAAATTAATTGAAGACAGAAACGACCTTTACATGACCTTTGATAAAAAGTACTTTCGAAATTTTTTCATCATAGGTGAAATCTTCAATTTTTTTTTGTCTATGAATGAATTGCTATTGCTAAATCACTCATTACGTATAGAATACTTATAATTGACTATATAAATATATTATGCTTTATCACGGTTTACCATTCAAATTTGAAAATAAGCTGCATATACTACTACACTTACATTGTAAGTACTTTATAGAGTAATATAAGTTTTTTTTACATTTTTCATTACTGTAATATGTATTGAAAATAATTCACATTAGTATATGTTATATATTTCTTACTAGTTAGGCAATGTATTTACGTTTGTATATGTGTACATGTACTATTTTAACATAAAATATAGAATACCAATTTTCAAAATGTTGTAGAAAAAAATGAGTCTAAACACACTATAAAATTTTTGAAACACCATGTGTTCTAAACACCTTTGCAGTAGAGCAATAAGTCTGCTGCGTACACACGTTCAAATCCTTTCCCTCCTTATCATCTTCATCGACTTACAAACCGCGGCAGGCGCTATATTGTGAATAATTTGACTGCTGTGGAATCGGTAATAGTTTTTCTTCTTCATAATCAGCTGTAACCATTTGTTGATCAACTTGAGTTGTATTCAAAATTAAAAAAATGTTGTTGAAATCAAATAAGATCTCTATGACATTAAAAAAAAGCTCTTTTGAGTGATAAATGTTATTGTTTCATTTATTTAGAGTCTTCTCTGTTGATATATCAAAAAAAAACTAAATATAATATTTTTTTTTTTAATATAACTAAAAAAAATATTAAAATTTTAAATTAAAATTAATGCATATATTATATTTTTTAAAGCAATGCGAACGAACATCACACTTGTCAGAGAAGAATTGAAAACATGTTTGAGTCCAATTTTTGCGATAATCTGATGAAAAAATTTCGCTAAAAACATAAAAATACATTTTTCCCTTGAAAAAAAAAAAAACAAACGCATTTTTCAAATTTTGAAGCATGAAGAGAGCAACAAGACAATCAAATTATGGCAAATGCACACTACCACAGCCATCAGCGAAATGTGTAAGGGTAAGGGCATCATAAATATAATTCGCGCAATGTTAGTTTAGGATATCCTGGGGGGGCATATATGCCCCCCCCCCACCGGTTAAAGACCAATTTCGATATTCACAAAATCACATCATTGATAGATAAGCCTGTCAGCAATTGAAGCAAATCATTCAAAAAATTCCTTTCATAGAGATATGGCTATTTTATTTAATAAAGACTACATGTATCTTCAAAAATATAAGTTTTCTTGGGTGCTGATTTAGGTCCACTCTTGGTTAACATAAATCCATGTAGGCCTTTATACTTTCGATGTGGTTTGATTTGAACTACTCTGTACTGGCTGTATGGGACGTGTTCAAATTACACATGTAATATCACTTCCCCTGAACGAACTGTGTTGCTAGTGAGAGGTGTTAGGCCGCAGTCACATAGAAACAGGCATGTTCCACCTTCCATTCGGGATTCCCCTTTAATTGCATATATGTAGAAAAGAATACAAAAAATATGGACAACAAATATCAGAGTTCCATCCAAGACGAATGCACTTTTCGCACGAGTGAGTAGTTTAATTTTAGCCCCCCCCCTGCCGAAAAATCTTTCCCACGCTCCTGATTAATCCGAATAAAACGAGGCATCCCTACTTTTCGAGCGCTGTTCTATTCTTGCGGATCCGTAATCTGAGTCAATGAGAAAAAATCCAAAATTAATTACATGAATCGACAATCATTATTCAATTCATTACTTACACATGACAATTACTCATTACAACACTATTGCAATTACCGCAATTCTAATCATCCTTACAAAATAATGTCACTACACGAAATAGTTCAGAAAGCAGTGCATGAGACTTGCAGGCATATGAGTAGATTGACACTGTAAAAGCGCTGTTCTCAAATAATCGGGAGAGTATCCGATTCTCATAAAATAGTTGATAGAAAGCAAAAAAATGCTGCTTGCCTATACCTCATATTTCCTTATCATAGCAATTCTCTCATTTTCGATTCTATTGCTAACTCTTTGCATGATTATATCTTTGTTTATATCAATCATGCTTCAGAGGATAAGGAAATGCTAGGACAAAAACCAGATAAAGTCGATTAATATTCGAAAGTAGCTCACCTGCAAGCTTTTACCTGAACGCCAGCATCAAATTCAGCGATGGTAACAGATGAGAAGTTATCCATACTAATAAGTTCCCGTGGGATTGGTTTTATTTGATGGAAGGCACCTTCATTTGCGAGTCTAATGAAGGAGATGAGGATTTCATGCTTTTTAGAAAGTTTCTAAAGTTGTGACGAAAGCAATGGAATGCACTATCAAAAATAGTAGTTTAATGTTAATGAAGTAACTGAAGATATGCATTACTAAAAAGTACACAGATTGTGGTATGTTCTGCAGATTGAAACAATTCATCAGATTTATTTGGAAACATGCAAGTGCAAATGCGAATATTCTACTGCATAAGACTGACGAAAGGTCCGGAACACATCTTTACATTCGGAGATATCAAATGTATTTAGTAATTTCATTTGAATTACAGGTGAGACAGACTTGAATTCCTTTTCTCCTAGCTTTAATTAATATTATGCAATGATATACATGTATATAAAATATTTTTGTTGTTTCCGGACCTCTGGCTTGGTGAATGATAAAATAAATAATGAGAAGTTTATAAGAGAAATGTCATAATAATACCCTGATACTAAACCCCTGGGGCCTGTTGCATAAAAAGTCATAAGTAAGTTATACGTATGAAAAGTTATAACTATTTCGAGTAAGTGTTGCATAAACATTCAGTGCTTATGAGATGTCATAAGTTATAACTATAAGTAAGTTTCAGCGGTAAATTTTGATTGGTTGTTGGATAAATAGTGTGACGAATTCCTTACTACAATATTTTACTGATGAAAATCAGTCTTTTTGTCGTAAGTCATCGTTCACCCATGAACCATCCACTACAAGATTATTTCACCTCGTCAAGTGAGATCAAGAGTGATGAAGAGAACGTCATTCCATCTAGAAGACCTCGTCGATTTTGTGAAAGAGTTAATTTCTTAAGTTCTCGATCTACAGATACTATTGAAAGATTTCGTCTTTCGGATGAAGATGTACATTATCTTGACAGCAGATTGCGATCTTTCATTGATCATCCTACCAAGAGAAATCACGCACTTTCTTCGGAACAACAGATCCGTTTAACGTTACGATATCTCTTGACTGGTTTCAATTTCAGTGTAATCAGTGATGCACACGGTGTACATAAATCAACTGTTTCTCGTACGATTCATCGTGCTGTGGAAGCTATCAATAATGTTCTTTATGAACAATTTGTTTGTTTCCCATCTGACAGCCTTCGGGATGCTACAAAATTTCGCGAAATAGCAAACATGCCATGTGTTTTCGGATGTATCGACGGTTCCCACATACCTATCACTAAACCACATGAACATGAAAATCAGTTTGTAAATCGCCATGGCTTCCATTCGATTAATGGTCTTTTTGTTTGTGGTGAAGACATGAAATTTTATTATTGCAATTCAAGATGGCCGGGTTCAGTGAATGACAGTAGAATTTTTCGAAATAATTCACTTCAACAACAACTTGAAACAGGTTGGCGACCGTTTGATGGTGCTGTGCTTTTAGGTGACAGTGGTTTCTCAAATAATCAGGGGTGTAGTGGAGGGGTAACGCGGTATAACGCCGTTATACTGCCTAAGATGCTGGCCGAATCAGCGTTGTACTTCCTAAGGTCATCAAATTAACGTCAAAAGATGGTAAGCTGTATGTGGCAAACATTTAATGTAAAAATGCTCATACTTGATGTGCATTATTGATGAAGATCTTATTCAACTTCCTATTTTTGCATTTTGTCATGAGCATGCATGCTTTCATTATTACTTGGATTCATGTGGAAGTCCTTGAATGATAAAGTAATCGCCGAAAGGGGATGAGAGCGGTTGAAAATTCTGAAAGGGCGATTATGTAGCTCTCGAACAATAGTGGCACGAATATGCGTTTTTCAGCTGATACACTAAAAGTCAAAAGACTTGTCACCCTTGCGCATTAGTTAACATTGCATGTGCGACAAGTCTTTTGGATTGTAGTGTATATACATGTTAAATTTAGCGTTATATTTCCCAAAATTCAGCTGAATTTTTAGCTCTTAGCGTTATACTTCCTAAGAATTTACGACTACACCCCTGCAAATATTGAATACATGATTGCACCTATCTTAGTCACTCGTAACCAACAAGAAATGGATTTCAATATTGCTCATAAGAAAACGAGGCGTATTATCGAATCTTCATTTGGTTTGCTCAAGGAGCGGTTCCGTTGTTTGAAGACACCTCTAACTTTTGCACCAATTATGGCATCGAAAGTGATAAGTTGTTGTACTGTACTGTCTTCACAATATTGTAAAGAAGAATATTGACATTGCTCCTATCGAGTTAAGTGAAACGTTTGATTTCTCAGACGAACAAGCAGACATTGCTACAATTAATACGAATCGAAGAAATCAACTTGTTCTTTTGTTCTGAGAAAAAATAACTGACGAATGTTGATTTATATACTAAGGTTATAAGCTTATTCAAAATGTTATAAATACAAGCTTGTAAATTTAGTAAACGAAATTTTCAAATCCTATATTCATGTATAGCAATGAATTAGATGTAATTATCTATACATGCTAACTCTCGCTTGGAATAGACCTGTTTGGGCAATATTTCTATCTATGACTTTATGATATCGAGAGTTATTCCGACGTAGGTTTATGTCTACATATTATATATATCCAAAGTGTGAAAAATTTAGAGACCTACGAAAATATCAGAAATCTATATAAAATCTGACTGACCTTTCAACTTAAGATTGCGAGATTATTCATTTCTTAGCCTACATGTAACAAATTAAATTTTCAGATCTGCGACATCTGAATTATCTATAAGCTTATTCATTTTCATGACTTGTTGTGATACACTATTAAGCAAAATATATCATAATTTCAATGTAAGAAATCTAATTGATGAATAATAAATGATGAATCTAATAAATGAAATCTGCATCATAATTGGTTAGGTATTCAATTCTTACATGCCCGAAGAATAAAGAATACTCTGAGTTGATTCCAATTACATGTACGAGTATATATATATTTCAATTTCCAACACTATCATGATCAACAAACGCAGACAGAAATAACGGATAATTAATTACTCACATGTCATCAGTTTGAGTTGCAATTTCACGTAATGGTTTTCTCATCAATGCTTCTTTTTGTAATTGAAGAATTTCAATCTCAAGTTGCATTTTCCGAAGTTTTAGTTCCTCAAATTTATCTTTAAACGTTTTCCTTTCGATGCGTTGCGATAAAACACGGGTGCTGGTAACTGCACGCCGTTTTAAAACTGGTAGATTTACCTCAAATTCTGGGTCTTTGTTCTCATTACGTAACATGGCCAAGAAAGAGTGATCTAGCAGAATAGCGGAATGCAAACTTCCGGATGACTTGGTTCTTTCAGCAATGCCGAAGAAGTAATACTTAGCAGAGGTTTCACTCAAATTCTTTAGTGTTGTATAGCTTTATTACAATCCGTTTATAAGAGACGTTTGATGCAGCTGCTAGCTTTATTTAGAATCTGAAAATCACGATTGCGACTTCACAAAGCTTAATTATCTCTCCACAAGCGCACTTGAATTGACTGGATTTTTACTCAAATAAATGAAGGAGAAAGCAGAGGCAACTGTATAACTAAACTATTTGCTCAATGCACCTCATACCTCTCACGGTCCAACTATCAAATTTGAGGGCTCAAACATGATATATTATAAAACACATGCAATCATAGTTTGAAAGGCCATTTTGAAATCGCTATACAATAAAGCAAAGATCCAATGTTTCAAGAGACAACTGTTCTCATTCTCGAGTCGATATAGAGGAACTCTCCATTTTCCACTTGAGAATGAGAGCAGCTTGTCTCTTAAACCCGCAGTTGATCGCCAATAAATTACCGCTTCAAAAATTGAATCAAAATTGCCAGAATTTTTCTCACATAATTTGTTTCGACTGACAACTTTCTAAGTAAAAGGGACAATCATGTCCATTATGAATACAAACATGTTATTTAGCTACCGTTCTATTTCATCTCACTACAGAAAGGACTACTACACTGTGCTTGTGGTATACTTGATATGGTATGAGCAAAATCATCAAATCTTAAGAGATGGCAATCGCTACCTTTGACCTTTTCCTCTTGTCCTCGGTGATTGTTAACGCGCTAAATCGTGATTTCAAAGAGAGGCTTTTTCAAATTACATTCCTTGTTATTTTAATTCCCAAGCGAGATCTTTCAAAAATTTAAAAAGTTTGCTTCCAAGTAACTGGACAAACTCATGCTTAAAAAAAGAATGAAGTAGAAAATAATGCGTTTCCGGATCAGCTGCTAGCAACAGTTCCAAGACGAAGTCCTTGATGAGAAATAGTTAATATAAATAGGAAGTTGTTAATAGATGCTTGGATTTTTCATTCAGAACAAATATATGAGTCTGACGAAATATGCCAATACCCATACTGTGTGTTGGCAGAGAGACCGAACACTCAGAAGAACTAACAAGAAATACAGTCGATGGTAACTATCCAGCTCTGGAAAGATTGTTTCAGCTTATCACTTTGCTGGAAGTGCAAACTTATTCAAAACGATGGCGTATGTAGGAACTTACTAAGTGGGCAAAAACAAATTTTTGATATCTTTCAGAGATAGGAAAAATAGTCGTGCGTCGCTTTTAATTAGCTGTGCATTCCTTTAAAATGCTCCGATCGCCACGATTCCTTCGGATTCGAAGCATTCAGATCATTGCAAAAGTTTTCTCGATAATGTTGGTTCATCCGATCATTATTAAAATATTTATCAGGCGCACGAATAAACGTTCACAAACTTCTATGTAGAACTTGACATCGACTGTATCTCTTTGCTGTGTGATCCGGTTGATAACAGTCACTGAAACCTCGCACAATTTGGCGTGTTTTGCGTTGAATTGGCTGCTCATTGTTCGATTGCTATGGTATTATGTCAGCAGATAGCACCATTTCATTTGCGTTGCATGTTCCAATGCTTCCTTTCTAGTCAAACAGAAGAAGAGATGACCTATCTAACGCTGTGGGAAAGTTAGGTGGTCAAAATGACTATTTGAAAGTGTTGCACAAAAATATTGAAAAATAAAAATACACAAAGTTCCAATTCATTTCATGAACTATAACACATTAATATTTTCATATAACTCTACCCATTTTGCTCGCATCTATCTGCATCAGTTGCCTCCAGAGATCCAATTTTCTGCTGCTCGAGAATATGAATTCTACGTGCTCAAAACTAAAATTCTGTTTTTTCTGCCCAGAAAAACGACTTAGGTAAGAAGCTTCGAAACAAATACATCCGACATGCAGACCTACTTAATTGTGCCATATGAATCATATTCATTACATAGTGACGAATGTGAGTAGCATGCTGGTATTTTACGAGCATTATTGTTTCATAACCGTTGGTTGTGATTTTATGCTTGCTTGCGCTTTAGACATACTATATTTTGTACATACTTGCATAAACGCTTTTAAACTTAAATTCCTGAAATTGTTTTCGTGGATTTCAATCAGATTTAATTTACAATGATCTCATCTAGCAAAAACGATGATTTTAAAATCAAGTCTGGAAACGTCTAGCATTAGAATATCATGGGTGATTGGGGAAAGATAATAAAGTCAGTTTCTGTACAAACTGGCCACAATACACTTTCATGCATCGCGTGTGATGTATTTCCGTCATTCTTAGTTAGTACTTTAAATTCTAGTATGCCATTTCATCTCGTCAGATCAGCGCTAATTATGATCTGTTATGAATCGGTTGAATTTCTATTCAAAAAAACTTCTATTTTTCACTGTTTATTTCAACTGACAGATCTAAGTCAATGCTGCTAATGATTTCCACCAACTTTAAAAAGAAATTAGCCAAGCCAACTACATAAAATAATCGCTTCTAGCTGATGTGGGAGAAATCTACCCTAAAAGTACAATCATGTAAATGGCAAATCACATGATGAAGTATTAAGCGAATGATAGGTCATTCCGTTACTAAGTGTACCAAACTCGGAGACATTGTAGATCCATCACTGTAAGCTGTCACCTCCTAAAATCGAAGAAACCTGCATCCTAAAGCGTGACACAGTAGAATTGTAAGGGGTTGCGTGAAATAGAAGGTTAACAGACAGAGGTTACTAGACAGAACAATAACCGCAGTGCGTTGCTTTAGGATTTTTTATTAGTTACGAATAGTGTCTTGCCTTAGTGTGTGATTTAGGAGGTGCCAGTTTAGAGTTAACAAATAGAATTTTGCGATTTTTAACGCGATGTAACTTGCAAGACGACTGGAACTATAATTTAAGAATTGTCGTTTTGCTGATGTTGGGTGACAATCTGCCAATTAAAAATAAAAGCTCGTGCGCGAATTTAGGAGGAAAACGTCAGTAGCTTTCGCACTATTTCTCCAGGGCTCAATTTCCGATAGTGATGGCGCCTTGTCGCGCTTGGCCGTTGCTGTCGTTTACATTGGATGCATCCTCAGACCGACTTCTGCGCTTTTGTTGTGGAGGTCTTCATCATGGTCTAGTAGTTCCTCTGGTGTGTGTGCAATTAGCACAGAACGGTTCGTGAAACGAAGGTTGGCAAGGAACCTTCCATCGATATTATGAAATGTATGTCATTTGCCTTCCATTTTCATTCTCCAGAGATCCATCTCCTTGAGGCAAGCAGGTAACAAGTTTGGAGAGATATTGTCTCATTGTCTCATTCCTCTGCCTGGATACTTTTTGTTGCTGTCTTCATTCAATCGAATTAACGATGTTGTATTCTTGAAGATTTCGGTGCAAATAGTAGTAGTGATTATTTTTACTACTTACATGTATTAAGAAACCTCTTCTTTTACACTTACAACACCATATACATGTACATGTAACATTGAATAAAATAAAAATACTAAAAGACCTTTTAACTGTATAATATAACATTTTTGCTACTTTATAACAATACACAAATCAACAAAACTGTCACCACACATCATCACTAGCATAAATACAGCAATTTAAGATAATTCATCAGCCTCCTCATCCACCCTCTGGCACCTTGAACTTCTTATTGAGGAGGTGGAGACTCCCTTTCAAAAACACCAGCTGCTCAAACTTCTTCTCACTGAGGCAGGCCTTCCTTGGCCTCAGGACGTCCCCAGCTGTGCTGAACAATCGCTCCACTGCTGCTGAGCTGCACTGCTTCCACTGCTTGGAATCCCAGTATTGTATTTGAAGAACAAAAATATCTCATATCCATTGTCTTCACTCAATAGATAAAACACTTCACTTTTAATTTCATTTAATAGGTCATAAAACAGTTCAGTAGTTTCCGGGACCATTGCAAATTGCAATTTAAGCTTTTAAAATCCACACTCACCGGTATGAGCAGATTCCGTCTACCGAATCACGTGAAATGGAAAACGAAACTAATTGTAGAATGTTCGAAAATTTTTGATTAAAATAATAAGTAAAATAATACTAATAAACGGCCTTTTTGTCTTCTACTTTATCACTGATTTTATCACAGGAAAATTTAAAACGATAAAATTTTCCGGTCTTTGCGATAAGCGATTATCGCTTTATCGCTTTACTTATCGCAAAGCCCACGACTGTGAATGATTGGCCAATTTCTTCCGTGCCGCAAATGATGAAGGCGTCCTTCGACGAATATTTTCAAATGAATGGAGGACAGGATGTAATTTTCCGGCAAATTTACTATTCTGA
The DNA here is from genome assembly GCA_907163375.1 of Prostheceraeus crozeri. Lineage (NCBI taxonomy): Eukaryota > Metazoa > Platyhelminthes > Polycladida > Euryleptidae > Prostheceraeus > Prostheceraeus crozeri. The sequence continues at coordinate 65,306 of CAJQUW010016206.1, forward strand.
TTCGAAAATTTTCCGAAATATGGAGGCATTTGAATTTTTGTGATAGTTTGTGCATCTACTACTACAGTTGTAGGCAGTTAATAGAATTGGCCTAAAAGTCATGATTATTTCGACTACAGTGGTCGTAGTGACATGTGAATCGCGGTGGCAGCATTCAGAGCATTGCTTTGCTGCTACCAACATATAATTAAAGTGCCAGCGTTCTATTTCATATTACAGACGCCTATTTTATATTATGGTACTATTTTCTATATTACAGACGCCGTTTATGGGATCTCGTGAATCTTGTTTCACGATAGGCTACATTGTGATACAAAGAGAAAAGTCTGGAGCTATTATCAATCACTTTAATTGCTTATGTTAACACCAAAATTGCCTAGATTGATTTATATGATGTATGTGCTTTGTGGAGCCATCCTATAATGTGGTGTTCGTGATTAGAAAATTCTTCGGATTAATAGTGAGGATTTCTTTAAATTTTTGAAGACACTTTTGTTGAGATTTCATGTAATGCATCTTACTCATCTTACTTTTCATTTCGAATCTGAATACAGTTCAAAATTTGTACACTGTAAACCTGAAGCTCCTAGTGCTGCCTCCTACTGCTCTAAATGTATACAGGATGGCAATAAAGTCACTATACAGTCATTATGCAGTCATTATGGCCATCTCATAATTCGCATTTGCTAACACGCACACAAGTTTGTTAGTTATCAACATGACGTAGACTAATGAACACAGTTCGTTCAATCAATGAATGGCGCTTATTTTGATTGAGATAATGGCTCGTTATCTAACATTATCGAAGCACTATTTCATTATGAAAAGATATTGAAAGAATGAAAACGCAGCAGATGTTATCAGATATTGGCAGGAAACCTTTCAAACTCCTCTTGCTACAAGACAATCAGTTCATCAAATTCGAGATAAATTTAATGACGCAGAATCTGTGTTAGACGCTCCTTGGTCTGGTCGGTCATTGACAACATGCACGGAAGATAACAAAGATATTCTTGCTGCTGCAGTGGTAGAAAGCCCGTGTGCATCAACTAGACGCCAATCTTTGGAGTTAGGGATAAACAAGAGATCGCTTCAAATTATGCTGAAAGAATTGAATTACAGGTCCTACATACCACGACTCATACACGGATCACTTGAAGATGATGGATACCGTAGCTTGCAGTTTTGCGAGAATTTCGTGAATGAATGCGAAACTTCACCAAGTCTCCTGGATAAGATACTGTTGTCTGATGAGTCGCAATTGAAGCTCTGGGTGTGTGAACAGGCAGTCAAGAGACACAATTGCAGTTATTGGATTTCAGAGAATCCTCGGTGGACAGTAGAAAGCCAGCTAAACCAACCTGTATAACTATGTGGGCTGGGGTGTCCAGGGGTGGGATCGTTGGTCCTTTTTTCTTTCGAGAGACAATAAATTCACAGAATTGTTTCGAAGCATTGAAAGCGTCAGTTGTTCCTATTCTGAAAAAAGGGATCATTTTGACAAGCCTTATTTTCAACAAGACGGGGCATAACATTTTGCCATCTGGGTGCGGAATGATCTTGATGAAGTGTTTCCAAACAAATGGATAAGACGTCCATGTAGCATCGAATGTCCACCTCGCTCACCCAACCTCACTCCTATGGACTTTGCGATACGGGGAATCATCAAACATGTTGTGCATTTAGGAAGCCTAGAAGTGTCTCATACAATTCTATATTAGAATGATCTCATATAATTTATCCGAGATGTATTTGGAGACATAGCTCGTCAATTGTGTCACGATATCTGTCGAAGCGTGCATTCCCGTTGTAAAGAGTGCATTGAGGCGGAGGGTTTAAAATTTAAACACTGTCGTTAACTCTTTTTGATCTTTTTTACTTAAGATTTTTGTTTTCAAAATAGACACTATTCTGAAGCTATCACTTGTTTCTATCAAAAAAATGAGTGGGAATAATTTTTGCATAGTGATTTTATTGACACCCTGTATAAACGTTGTGAGTTTCGTAGTTCTAGCATAACAATAATAGTGGAGGTGCCAAACTCTATGGATTTACCCCTAATGCTACAACGCTGTCGTAAGTAATATAAAGATGATTGGAATTTCCAAAGCCCCTCATGTTGCTCCAGATGTTTAGTAGCATTCGCGGTCCTCTAATGTTCTTGATTAGTGGTTTATATTCGGAGATTTTTCAGCTTACTTAAAGAGCGTACGGTTTGCAGTGTAGAAATATCTGATTCTATATAGCTATGTAGTAAAGCAGTGTTGTCTCAATTCTACTTAGAAATAAGAAAACTTTGTCTTCCACAACTTTGTCATATTTGCAAATCTTCTCATATGATTGTCTGTGATACACCAGCTTTCGTGCGACCAGTGGCGGCTCGTCCACTTGGAATGGGACCTATTGAGATGTTGTCTAACTTAAATAACCTGCAATATCAGTAGTGGACTACTCTATTTCTTGATCATATATTTCATCCACCTTCATCTACATCTACTCTATTTGTGCGACAATAACGCTGGCGAAATTATTTGGCGAAAATAACGCTTTCTCGACTGATGGGCGCGCATAAGCATCGAGATTGAATTGACTTTAGCGCAGTTAATTTCACGATCTCAGCGAATAGACAGAATTAACACGCGATGAATACGGCAAACAATAGCCACTCGAGTGGGAGCCCTAATGTTTCTGATTGGTTAACTGTTAGACGTTAGTGCAAAGACAGCCCGTTGCGATTCCCTTTCAATGGTCTGAGAGTGCGAGTGTGATGTGAGGTTACCATCAGCAATTGGTCCATGAATCAGGATAGGCCTACAATACCGGTCGGTACATGAGAATTATCTTTTCTATTACGTCGCAACTCGTAAATTCACTGCATGAATTCTGCAGATTTTGTATTGTCAAGGCCTTTTAGACACTTAACTGATGCTGAAAAGGCCGAAGTGAAGAGATTAAGGAGTAGGGATCACAATCCCGGGATGAAGGCAATTTTAGGGGCAGTCGGGATCCTGTGATTTGGGCTCCGGGATCCCGAGATTGATCCCCTAATCCATGTCGGGATCCCGGGATCGGAAATAGTACGGGATTTGTAATCCCAATTAGGGAGGCATGTTCCCGAAAATATTGCGTTAGCTCAGAGGGACGGTAGAATCACAAGAACCCTAATCAAGAGTGGTTTGTGAAGATAAAGTAGCTCACGGCTAGTGAGGAGAAAAATACGCTTTATTTGTTTTCCTTGTTTGATTCTTTCCGATGGAGGCAATAGGACGTGGACTGAAATTGAAGCGATGTACTCGTACATGATTTGAAACATTGAAATCAAAAAATTACGAAACATGAAACTTGCGAGAGTCGCATTTCAAATTTAATGAGGTGGTCATTGTATGGGAAATCAGATATCAGAGATCTATTCAATAAAGGCCGAAAACTGGAAATACAGCGCTTTAGTAACATGTATAACATGTAGTTAACATGTTCAATGCTTCCATAACATATTCAAAATAGGATCATCTTAGACGGTAATTTTTTAAGAATTTTATGTCTGTGCCTCACCTGGACCAAATGTCACGAGACGCCACTAATGCGAACACATAAACCAAATAAACATTTTCATTCCAGACTATTCCATCCAGCTGTAGCATTCCTGAATGATCAACATCCATATTCACAGACTTAAACGGTTGTCTCTTCAATCGAAGTATTATTTATTTCAACTTCATTTCCTCACTAACTAATAAAAAGGATCGCACATAACATATGGAAGATCACAATCACATTTTCTTTACTAGTTGCCAAACATGAAAGACTGCTTCCACACAAAATGTTCCAATATCAAAATTTTTTATTGGAAGAAGAGTGTAAATCTTGCTAATATCAAAATTTGAGCAATGAAAAAAATGAAGTCTGTTTTCCATTTTTGGAATTCTCTTTAATCGTCGAGGTGTCTGTAACATTTTTCTGCCTTCAAACTATTTGCCAGCTGAAATTTAATATCTCAAGCAGATAGCGTAGTCAAAACTTCAAAGAATCAAAGAGTCTTTGTTTTTCTCAAGTGGAATGAGTCATTACATTTCAATGAATACAAAATGAAGGCAGTCTAGTCACAAAAATGTGGAAATGTCGTCGTTCGAAGTAAGCATGTGGAAAATTGATAACAACTACACGGTTTTTATAATTGTCGTCATAAGGAAAGCTAACAAGTAAGTTTACAAACGAACTCCGTCACTCTCAAGAGCAATTTTCGATGCTCTGAAGATCTTTTCCCGCAATATTACGATGGAAATCCCATTTTCATAGTATAAAGTCAGAAAGCAGCATCTATTTCGGAGTTAACTTATCAGTTATGAGCTTGGGACATGGCCATCGGAAAATTTAGAGTCAAATCGGGTCGTGCTTTACGAATCGAATCGAATCATAGAAAGCTTACATGTACATGCGACCAGTTCAGCATATTTTATAATTCTCTGTTTGCCAGGCCAATAAAGAAGTCATGATAAAAAATGAGGTACTTATGGGTTATCTCCCCCCCAAGGTTTTCAAATTTGTCTAAAATCTACAAAAATGAATCAATTATCACCAAACTTCAAGTACATGTAATGAAGTATATTTTCTACCCACATACAAAATTTTATGCGGATCAGACAAGTAATTTTTGCATGAGAGACGATAACGTGAAGTGCAGCGAAGTCTGCAGCTTGATCTGACTTCGTCTGTTCGGCGCATTATTGTTACTCGTGTGTGCATTGTTCTCTCCCCTCTTCGTCTCATCCGCTGTTATTTGAAATCTTCCCACGACCACTACCTCGCCACATAAGCCAAGTATATTAATGTGAGGGATCTGGCCTGGTCATCATCGCTTCACGTTGTCGGGAAATGACTTTGTTGACCTTAAGTGCATTCTGCTCAGACGATGAGGTCGGAAGAAGTCAGATCAAGCTGCCGGCATCGCTGCACTTCAAGTTATCGCTCCGAATTCAAAAAGTGCCTGTCTGATTTGCATAATTTTTTGCATGTGGTAGAGAATAACCTCACTTACTTGTGGTTAAAGTTTTGTGACGATTGATTCATTTCTGGGGATTTTAGACAAATTTGAAAACGTGGGGGAGATAACCCATAAGTACCAAAAATGAAAATAATGCATTTTTCTAGATAGTTTTTAAGCATGCAGACGCCACGGCGATCATTAGAAAATAGGCTGCAATTTAAAACGCTAATAGTTTTCTTTAATTACTTTAGTCTGCTCCGATCCGCTTTACAATTCAACCAATGTCCAATGACATCAAATGATGAGTTATGTTGATTTAACTCATGACTTCCCATTGGACTGGTTAGCCAAAACATGTGACTTGCTGATATAATGAGGATTTGAAGCTTAGCCTCGTAACAAAAGACTTGCGCATCTCATATTCGGGATTGGAAAAGTGACCCGGATCATTTGCTTCCATGCTTAATTCCTGATTTCTGAATTCACCAAGCAACTGTGAAATTTTTCAGCTAAGTAATTTGACCTTATTTTCAAGGATTTCCTTAAGCGCCCCACTTTTTAACTATTATTTTCTCTTTAATCAATTTTATGGAAATATATACGTGTTTATATGCGGGTGTGAGCAACCATTGATCGTGCACCCACTTTAGCATCCACAACATTCATCCAATGAGAATTGCAAGCGAACAAAATACGTATAACTCCTTTTATCTTGCATATGGGCCTCCTCCTATCTCATAGGTAGCCTAATGCTCGAAGACTCGCTGCTGCTTTGAAGGTACCCTCCTACCTTCGACACGGTGCAAGCTCATCGGCACTCTACAGCATCACACTTGCTCTCTTACCTAAGATGCTGCTCTCACCAATTTCATTAGCGCTCATGCCAATCTGTCAGGCATCTTCCTAGACTGTCTGTCCATCACACTATACTTCACAAGAGCTCTCTTAACTCATTCTTGAAATTCTTCCTGCCACCTCAAAGGCGCTCTGTACCATTCATGGCAGCTTTATGTCGTAGAATACATAAGCTGATGAACGAAGGAAAGAAAATATAGGGTGAGCAAAACACAAAAATAATTGCATGTTTGATGCAATTCAGAATAAATGGAATATATAAGCGATGGATCAAATTGCCATGCAAAAGATGTGCGTTTGGTAGGACTAGAAACCGCGATCATCCTGGTTATCTAGACATCTTGCTGTGATCATCTGAGCTGTAAGTGCATGCCTGCGGTTGCTGTTCCGTTTAGCAGCATAGTTTAGAATTATGATGAAATGAGAGCCAAAACTGCTACATGTGGTATTATCTAGTGGGGCCTATTCTACTAAATATGTCACAGCCAGTTTCAGGGGAGAAAAAGCTTACAGAATCTTAGTTCGCGTGACTTTAAAAAAAACTATGGCAAATTTGGCAATGCACGTAAGGATCATGGCACTGAGAAGGTGAATCCCACCGGAGCCGCTAGCAAACAAGATACATGCAGCTCGATTTTAAATGAGAATTTTAAAACTAGTTCAGAAACCGCCAGCAGTCTTTAGATTCATCTTCGTATTGCTGGATTAGATAATTTAATCCCAAAAATAATTGTTTGCGACAAGTTTATTGCGAACATCGCTGTGAGGGAGGTCAATGTCTCCAATTTGCCTATTTGAAAAGGCCCGGTTCTGGGGTCGCATCTGCTTTGGTTTTGATCTATCACAAAATTTTGGAGTATTTAGATTTTTCTTCTGGAGCCGTTCGCATAATGTCTGCTGATTTTTCCAAAGCCTTTGATAAGCTTTTATATGGCCATATCATTAATTCGATTTAATTTTCTATTTTTCATAATTCGATGGATCTCCAGTTTTTTAGCTGAGAGATTTCAACGTGTGTTTTTGAAAGATAATGTGTCTTCATGGACGCGCATAATAAGTGGCGTTCCTCAGGGAAGTATTTTAGGTCCGCTTCTTTTTTGTCTGGTCGCGGACAGCCTTCTTCCTGTATGCAACAATACATCGGTTATTAAATATGCGGACGATGTTACCTCTTTACATTATATTCGGTCAGCAGGGGATGATAATCTGCAGAGTGAATTGTCTAATCTTGTTAATTGGTCTTGTTCAATGAATCTTCCCCTGAATTTTCAGAAATCCTGTGTTATGAACATCATTACTAAGAGAAATCTTGTTTTAAATGATATTTACTTACCTGACGCTGGATGTTTGTTTGCAAACTGTTTCGAGCATGCCCCTTTTGGGGGTGATTTTTCACGACGACTTGAGATGGAACCTGCATATTGACAATGTTGCTAAGAAAACTTGCAAACGTATCTTTTTGATGTACAATCTTCGCAAGTCAGGCTGCTCTTGTAAAATTATGTTTAGTTGTTATACTGATTTTATAAGATCTGTTTTGCTTTTTGGCTATCTATGTGCATGTAATGCTCCCGAGTACCTGCTTTCGAAACTGGTTCAGGTTGAGAAACGTGTGCTACGTATCATTGGGTCTCGCCATGGGTTTCCTTCACTCTTTGATGTTGCTCACAAAACTTGTGAAAAATTGTTGTCTGATGTAATTAAGTATGAGCAGCATCCACTACGTGTCATGTTTCAATATGTTGCAGGCAGATCTATTCGCTCTAAGAACCACTGGCATGCGCCTTTGGCAAAAACCAAGCGTTTTAAGCAATCCTTTATAAGATTTTATAAATAGTACTTTATACTTTTTACCCTCTGCTGTGTTTTGTGATTTCATGTATGTTGGTAACCATTGCTATTTCTTTGTCGTATAACTTTGTCGTCCTCCGTATATTCTGTATGCGCACACCGATTGTATTCATACCAGTGGGGCAATAAAGACATTATTATTATTATTAAAATATTTTCCAGTTGCGGAAGTGCTTTATAGATGCAGTTTTTTGGTTTCATTATAGCTCCTATCGCATCATTCGGCTCATGCTCACGACTTTTTGTTATCGGATTGGTTCCAGATCATGAGCATTAGCCGATTCGATGATCCGGTGAATTATCCGATAACTTTATAGTAGTTTTTACTCTTCTGAACTAGCAAAATAGAAGTTAATGTTTGGAACTGGAATTAGACATAGTGAATTCCAGTCTTACTTTAAAGTTTTAATATGGAAAGAAGCAGGTTTCGCTCTACTAGAAGTAGCCTACCTTTGATACAGGTAACTGAAAGGCTGTTATAGGCCTATTCTTTCTTTCCTTGGCGATTAAAAAGATTGCTTATGCTTAGTGTTCGTGTGAGTTATTGCGAGCGGTTCAAGTTCGATGTTGATCTGCCAACATTCAAATAGTCGGAATTCAGCATAAAGCGGGGTGGAGTATACAGTGGCGAACATTTTGAATTAAATTGAGATGATTTCTCTGTAAGTTGTTGACGGTTTTTTTAATATTTTGTTAACCTGATTTGGTGCCATTTTTGAAAAACAAATGATCTCTATGAAAAGTCTAATGTTATAAAATGAATATCGGCTTTACAATATAAGGTGTACGTACTATGTATGAGACCATCAAAGAAGTGTAATATTATTTTATATTGCAGATTCTTCAATGTAGGTCAACGCATGTTACCTAATAGTATTCAAATACTTGCAGTCATCAAAAATAGGGAATTTGCGGCTAACATATGAAATGATTCAAAACGGTAACGAAGGTAGCAGAAAGCTAGATTGAATCGGTGAAGGGTTGTCTTTCTAATCCATAGTAACCCGCTGTTATTTATGTAGCTATACGTACGTTTTTGATGTGTTGAATTGAATTTAGTATTATGTTCATTTTGAACCTAGGCCTACAAGTAGCTTCAAAAACTTTCAAATATTCATTATAAAGAAGACATAAACATTTATTCCTTGCTAAACTTATTACTCTGATCACTCCACTACCATTATGCTTTTGACAACTGTATGGATCCCAAATTCTGAAGATGGCAGTGCGTATTAATTGTGTACATAGTGACCGAGGATATTTGTTTACTTGAAAATACTAATAGGCCTACATGTTAAATATAAGAATCACTACTGACCAGTGGCGTCTTCTCCGTACCTGCGAGGCCTTCGGCGCATCCTCAAAAATTATTTACCAACATTTATAAAAATGAAAAGTGTCATCATTCATTTAAATTCGATAGCTTCTGGTGATAGCTTCCGTCTCAAAATCAGACGCTCAACCTCAAGAGTGAACAGTTTTGCAGCACGTGCTTGAATCACAGCTGTTTTCTTCGAACAATTAGACACACAAGCTAGTCGTGTGTTCAGACGGAATACTGATGTTCAGACAGCGAAAGAGAGTTGTATGCGTGTGAGGCAGTAAGCGCACGCGCCCGCGGCAATAATGGCTTTCCTGATAGACATGATGCTTTGCCTTCTCCAATTTTTGCAATGAAATTCTACACAATTCTTGATCGAGGCGCGGTGCCTAAATATAGTAAGGGAAGCGCAACCCAATTGTTCCTAGCTTCGCTTGATGTGAGAGAAGCCAATACGTCAATAGTAGCAGATGAATGACGATCAGATGATGAGCGTTCTCCAATGAATGCAGAGTAATGCATCTGACTCGAACACCCAGATTCGGTAGAATTCCATGATTTGTTTTTACGTGATTGATGTAACGCTATGTTTAGTACTGCAGATGAGATCATAACCACGCCTTTCGTCCCAAGTGAATATACTGAAAAGATGACAGTCGGCAAGCAAGGTAGGCCAACACCTGATATGAAATTGAAAGTCACACAGAAAGAAACAAGAAATACACAAGACATTTTAATGCATCAAAATTTCAAACATGTGAGTAGCTGATCGACCGTCAAAAACGCAAGAAACTGTTGGCCTTGCCTCCTTTTTTCTCAAGAAAATGTGGTCTGGACAGAGAGGGGATATAGTGATCTCAGCTCCTTGGGTAAGGCGATTAAGTGACATGAGCAATCACTTCTCATGTGCACTTTCACTTGACCTTAAAAAATGTTCCGGAAATTGTTATTAAAAATTCAGCTTTTATGAAAATTAATGATGTAACATAAAAGTGCTTTGTATAGAAATATCCCAATGCCTAGTGGGATATAAATAAATAATAGAAGGCCTATGGTCAGGGAGCACGCGACGCCACTGCTACTGACTTAGTTATGAAAATTTCTGTTGATAGTATGTTAGTATCATATAGTGTAAACCCTACTTGTCTCATAAATGTATACATATTTTTTATTGGCCTAGACTAGTTCCTCAAATAGGAATCAGTCTTTCACGATTACTACCTTCGCAGATTCTGCCCTATCTAACACCCAATAACTTTCCATTGGAGTGTTCTTTTCAGGTGGGAGATTAATATGGTACTTTGTGGCTACAAAATATAAATAGTTAAGTTAAAGCACTGGATTGTAATCATTGAACAATGTAGGCATAAATTTCATTTCCGGATCACACCAGATATCGGATCATTAACCGGATCATTACCCATCGGCTCTCGGACCACGCATGTAGTTATTGGATCCCGGCTCATGCCCACGGAGTCCCTAGTAGTCCTCAGGGAATTATTTCATCCTTCTCGACCTTCTGATCGTCGAGACTATTTACAAAAGAAGCCCCGATTGCTAGGAATTTTTTAATTAGACAGAGACGAAGAAGACTTTAGATGATGTCGAATTTTGCACAGAGAAAATGAAGTTTGATATCCATGTGGGCAAATTGTACTAACATCGTCGAGGTTTCCACGATGCAAGTCAACTGCAACTCAGCACCTGAAAAGACAGCACAGTGAATAATTTAATTCAAAAATCTCAATCTTTTGAATAGTTCATATTTTCTTTATGGCTATGAAACGCTGCTATTTACTCAAGATTACAAAGCGAAGGTGCACCATAAAAAGAGATACGTCAGATAGCATTTAGAAAAATACATGCCAGTCGTTGAAAGGTTCAAAACAGTAACAAAAGTTGGAAAGTTCTAAATTTTCATCCTTCTAAGAAGTACAGTACAGATGACGAAAGCAGAAAAATATGTTTTTCAAGAGCATCGGGACTTCAAATTACAATGTAATCTCAACATGCGAGTTCTTTGTAAAATGTGCTTTTTCATTGATTAAGAAAATGACCCATTTCATGCCCTTAAGGGAAATTTCATCTTCAACATAAAGATTCATATTGATGTTTTTTATAAACTTTAAACATCGATTGTTGGAAGTTTAAAGATTTCATTCAGCAGCATTATTGCTTGCAATTATTGACTACTACTATCAGCTCACAGCTTCTTTTGATGAAAATACCTTTAATTTAGATCGCGATTATCTCGGTGTCTTTCATGCAACATTTTTCTCATTTTGTCTGCTTTTCATAATCGTCCTGGGGATTGCAAAATTTTGATCTGCCATTAGGAAATTGACTTATGAAGCAATGATTCAAGAACCGGAACATTTTCCGAACGTTGTCTGACATTTTAAACACTGAATGAGCTCACCAATTTAGTCTAATTGTGCTTATTTTCTTAGAATGGACATTGCCAACAAGAGTGGAAATGGACGGATATGTTAGACAGCACTCCACTATGTGACACGATTGTCGAGACATTTCGAATGCATGATAGAAAATACCGTAGATCAATCGGCATACCACATTGCATGCGTCTATATCTTTAAATTAGGTAAAGAAAAGGCATTTCACCTACTTATTTAAAAGAGAATGAGTCAAGCACCCGTTGCTTTCATCACTATCGGAAGTGGTCTTTGTTTGCTAAAACTATGAATGCTCAAAATTCTGTCTATCTGATTTACAACAAACTCGAAACTCGACACGTGCATGCATCCCCATGGGAATAGTCATAGGCAGCAATTAGCAAATTATTTGGGATGCGTTCTTGACTAAGGAATCATCTATTTCAGTAAAAAAAAAGAACTTTGCTTTAAACTTCAAATTGAAAGGGAAATAATTACGCGAAGACATCTTTTACAAGCTAGAATGCTACAATATGAATTTTTCATATGCAAGATGCACAGATGGTCAATACCATAGATTGGTTCATTCATTCTAATTGCGTTAAAGATTTCTGAGTGGCAGTTCTCCCGTGCGTAGTTTAGAAAAATGTCCTCAGACTTGAAGAATTTAAGCACTATTCTTAGCCATCGCTGCGCATGGACTTCACCCTAAAAGGGCTCATTACTGCGCCTCGGAATGGTCCAGCTTCTGATATTATGAATGGTTGAACATGCAATTTATCCTGGTTTTGTCGTTAGTCCGATAATCATAAAAGATTGCAGCAAGCAGGTATAAATGTTTCTCTTCTTGATATTTTGCAAAGCAGCATTGATATGTGTTTGCAAATGGCAGGCACATCTTTACTTTTAACCAGATCATTTCTTAGAACTAACAAAACTTCGGAACCGCATTATGTACACAGATTTACTAAATTCATGCGGACTCTGCAGCGTATGTCCTTTCGCCACATGCAACAAATTAAGACAAAATCAGATTGAGCTTCTCAATGTTTCTCAATTTCACTTTAACCGTTCAGTTTGCGCCCATCTGTGCAATATTGAAACAAAAACAAATTTCATTTTTTTCAAATGAAGGAATTCAAATGGGAGCTCGAATAACTCAGCACCTTCCCAAATGGCTCTGTCAAGGAAAAGATAAACGCCGGAGGTCTACGAATGCTACGTCATCCGCCGTTACCAGACACTTGATTACTTGCGACAAACGCTCGTAAGTTTTGTGTGACGAGACTTTCAAATTTTTCATTTCAAAACGTACTAGGTTTAAATTTTCACTGTCAATTTAAAAAAATTTTTGTATAAAAGTGTTCAAGCCACCTTTGTGTGTGCAGAAAGAGTGTATATTTTCAATTTCAGACTTTTGTGACTTTCTCTTATCAACTTGCAATTTTTTTCTCTCTTCTGATTTCTACTGTTTGTTATTTATGTATTCATTTTTACTTCTATCTTTTGATCCGTCCCGGTTGTTTCTGCTTCATTTTGATTGGTAAAGTGTTTCATTGTTGCTGTCATCTGACATTGTCAATATCTCTGTGCCTTCGTGATTCCAAGTCATGTTCTTATTCTGTCCAAATGTCTGATGCAATTTCATTCCGCATGTAAATTCACCAAAAGAAGAGGCGTGGCCATGAAAAATGAAATTTGTTTCTGTTTTAATTTCACTTTATTTGACAGTAGAGTGGATGCTCCGTCAACAAAAGCGGCATGTTGTTACCAACGATACCGGTCTAGTATCAACACAGAATTAGATTCATCCACGCGTATCTTCGGTTTCCCAGAAAGAAAGAATCATATCTAACCTCAACATCGAAATGGCACATCACAGAATCAGACAACTTGCTCCTTCTCGAATGGATAATTCGTGTATCGCTTGCTATTGAAAATGGCTAACAATAGCTGTCAGCAGAGGACACCAGAACCAGTGAGAGAGGCGTGCGTGCTGTGATATCACTTCGCACGCACCAAACCACACATTGGCTAACATTCGATTCAATGTATGCACTATGCAGTGAGGAATGCTTAATAGAGGATGGTGAAATCATCAGATGAGCTACTCTCCGTGCGCCTGCTACTTTTTTTAATAATGATCGGAAGGGCCTACATTATGGAGAAAACTTGTGCGCAATGATCTGAATTCTTCGAATCTGAAGGAATTTTGGCAATCGAAGCACTTTGCTAGAACTCACATTAATCCGCAAGCGATGCACGACTTTTTTCCTATCTCGGTAAGGTATTAGGAATTCCTTTTTGCCATTTAATCCATTTAATTGGTTCCTCGATGTGCCGTCGATTTCGTATTAATCACACTTCTAGCAAACCGAAGCAGATAAACAAAATATTTAATTTTGTGAGTGTCAATAATTCCATCAGTGGGTACTGCTTTTGTTATTGATAACTTTCACTTGTTGTAAAGAGAATTTGCAGAGTGCTAATTCATCTGAGCATGGAAAATTAGTCGACAACTAAGATATTTGCTTGATCTGCTTGCTGACGACTTTACAGGCTGAACAGAGTCAATTTGTCTCTCGATTCCATTCATTACTTTCAATGGTCTCTCAATTACCTTCGTATTCAACACTTTTGTAGCTTTCGAATGCAATCATGATGCCACGACATATTTTGTGCAAGCAGAGCTCTTGTTATTGATACTTCTCATTTTCTCTAAGATCTTCACTGTTGTGAGCGGGAAATATTCGTCCGCTTAACTTCATTCCTCTACCGAAAAGTTATCAAAGCATTCGATGAACTTTATCAACACGAACTTGTCTGCTCGGCTCGGCTTCCCACAGAATTAGACAGGTCGTCTCTTCTTCTGTTTGACTAGAAGGGAAACATTGGAACATGTAACGCTAATGAAGTGGCACAATCTCCTGACTAAACACCATAGCAATCGAACAATGAGCAGCCGTTCAACATTAAACACGCCACATTGTGCAAAGTTTCAGTGACTTATCAACCGGATCACACAGCAAAGAGACACTGTCGATGACAAGTTCTGCAGAGAAGTTTGTGAACGTTTTTTCATGCGCCTGCTAACTTTTTTAAAAATGATCGGAGGGCCCAACATTATCGAGAAAACTTTTGCGCAATGATCTGAATTCTTCGAATCTGAAAGAGTCGTGGCGATCGGAGCATTTTGAAGGAATTTAGAGCAATCCGCAAGCGACGCACGACTATTTTTCCTATCTCTGCAAGGTATTAAAAATTTCTTTTTGCCCACTTATTAAGTTCCTGCATGTGCCATCTGTTTGAATCAGTTTGCACTTCTAGCAAAGTGATACGATTAAACAATCTAATTCTGTGCGACTTCCCTATTAATGTGAAATACGTGACATTAAGAGACATTCAGCACACGTAATCACAGAATTAGATAGATCGTCTCTTCTGTTTGACTGGAAAGTAAACATCGGAACATGTAGCGCTAATGAAATGGCACAATCTGCTGACGTAATGCCATAGCAATCGAACAATGGGCAGCCAGTTCAACATTAAACGCGCCAAATTGTGCGAAGGTCCAGTGACTGCTATCAACCGGATCACACAGCAAACAGACACCAAGTTCTACAAAGAAGTTTGGGAACGTTTTTTCGTAATGTTTGGTAAGGTAGAGGTCGTGGGAAGATTTCAAATAGCAGTCAATGGAACGAAGAAGGATAGAGAACAATGCAAAACCCTTGTAACAATAATGCGTCGAACATACGAAGTCAGATCAAGCTGTTGACATCGCTTCACCTCAAGTTATCTTCTCTAATCCAATGTCCGATCTGCATAAATTTATGTATGTGGGTAGGAGATTGTGCCTAAGTATGTCTACGAAAGTTTGGTGATGATTGGGCGCATTTTTGCAGATTTCAGATAAATTTGAAAACCTGCGAGGGTGGGAAGATAGCTCATAGGTACTGTAAACCAGGGATGCGGAGTCGGAGTCCGGAGTCCTATCATTTTTGCTGGAGTCGAGACTCCGGCCTATAACTAGACCAGAGGTATAACACAAACAAATTATCTATCCTCGTGCATTGTCACTGTCTTGATGTCAACTGTCTCCGTCAAACAAAAGTACAGAGACAGCCGTACATGCAAAGCTTGTAATACTTGAGGGAATGAACCGTGAAAGTGAAAAAAGGGTTGTCTTTTCACTCAGTGATTTAGTAGAGAAGACAAGCCTTCCTAGCCTCGATCACACCTACGCGCCAAAGGTCACATCAGAGACAAAAGTGAAGTACTAGTTTGTTTGAGAACATTTCCTCTTACCCTCACGTTAATCGTGTGTGATGGCTCCTCCAAAACGCATATTAAAATCGAAAATGTACTCATATTTTGTCAAGAAGGATGGGGGATTTTCCTGCCTGGCAGAGACTGGAGAAAAACCGTGTAAAGCACACATCAACAAGAGGGAGGAGCCGAGTCGCATGTATCCAACTTAAAGCGACATTTGATCAACTTTCATTGAAAATGATTGATAACTGATGCAACAATTATCACTAAAGATAGGTTCAGGTAAGCCTATATTGATCTATTATGTAGTTTTATATTGATCTATTAACATTTTTATAAAAAAACTAAGCTATATAATCTTGCCACCCGGAGTCGGAGTCCTATCAAAAGCCGGAGTCCTATCAACCCCCGGAGTCGAAGTCCTATCAAAATGATGGGACTCCGCATCCCTGCTGTAAACTGCTTCTCCTTCCTTCTCGAACTCGAGTTTGTATTAAAAAATAAAAAAGTAGGAATTTAAGCACATATTTGCAACATAGTAGCTCAATTCAAGTTTGAATCCATGAAAGACAACAAATGCAAAGATTGGATCACCTATTGATGCAGCTCGAGCGACAATGATCATATAATAATGGTCACGTATTACCAAGTTAAATGAAGTTCTTCCTGGTGCTTAGTTCAGGAAGAACTAAAACAGCAGGCTGCAAAGAAATAGCCTTCGTTCTAATCGCTGAACTGCACCTGAGCTGCCACTGGAGCACTGACTTCATGTTCTTTGTCATAACGAGGTCATCTTCATAATCTGCTGCACAGCACATGAACTGTGTTTGTGCAACATAGCTACTGTTCACATTAGACCGATTTTTCTCAACGATAATAATTACAATTAAACAGTGTAGCTCGAGGATAAAATGAAATATCGGCACGATTTTATCGTTGTCGTGCTAGTATGAACGTGCCTTAAGTGATGCTTTCTTAAGCTAAGTAAAGCTAAGCTTTTCTGATTTAATCCAATCACAAAGTTGAAAATTACAATGAATTGCTTAGCAATTTTGTTCTGATGTAAGAAGCTTATGAGAAATATAATTATTCTGATCTCATCAAAGTATCAAAGTTCTTGTAAGATTATATATTTATGCAGGCTGTACTATGAGTGTATATTAACACAATTTTCACATTTCATTTCCTTGTATTCTACAGCTTCAGATCGCCATTGATTAGGGTGAATTTTACGCCAGGTTTTGTTTCCATTATGCTGTTGATATGACAAATGGTATTTCAAGTTTTGGTTCATTTTTCATGAACGATATGCCGTATGAAACCTCATGTTCCATAGACAATTTGGACATATATTTTCCTTTTTAAGTGGCTAGTTGTGGCCAGTAGGCCTTTCGAAAGAAAATTGAACGTCTTCTTTGATGCAGGATTTCAACGTGAAGCGAAGAAGCTTGAATTTTTTTACTAAAAATTGACAGACAGTGTGAACTTCCAATCAGCCTTCTTATGATGTAAAGATTTTAGGATTCGCTGAATGCACAAAAATACAGTACACCACTATCCAATAAATTTTACCAATACATGAATCTTTGGTATATTCATTGGTCCGGTACCTACAGACGAAAAGATTATCACCATTGAATCAGGTTCGTGTTAAGCTTTCAGATAATATAACTTTGCATGTGGACAGCATTTGGTACAATTTCACTAATATTTGCACTTTTGCTTAGTTCTACGCTACTTTCGCGTTAACAATGTTTTCAATGGTCAACTGTACACAACTTAATAACTTTTGTTGCATTAACGCTAGAATTTTCAAGTTTGTGTTCAAAATAGTGGTGGTGCCATCAGCTACAAGAAAAATGCAAGTTTTAACAAGATCGGCCCATCCGATCACTGGCCAACTATTTCTATGGACAAATCTGTCAGTTGAAATATATACTGAGCCTACTAAAAAAATAAAAACTAAATAAATACTAAGCCTTTTGTTGAATGGTCATTGAACCGATTCATAGCAGATCATAATTAGCGATGATTTGACGAGATGAGATGGCTCGCTAGAAACTAAAACAATCAACAAAAAGGAGCGAAATGCATCACATGCGTGCATGTACAGTCCGTTATACAATAGTTAGAAATTAGTTAAAACAGCAACATTTTATAGTAAACAGTAAGTTTTTAACTATAATTGATTGAATTTGTTTCCTGTATCATACTAAACAGTTTTCTTTGTTGTATGTTGGTCAGAAACGGCCTAGTCCTAAAAAGGACTGATGGGTGCGTTCCCTAGTACCCAGATTCGTCTCCTCTAAGTTCTGTTATCTTTCAGATGCGATTAGGCATGCTGACGATCAAATTTCTGATTATCTATTGATCAATCTGGTTCCACTCCTGCCCGATCACTACAGATTCCCACCGATTCAGATCATTTCCAGGACAAATTCGCCGACGGACTCCCCGTCTTAAGATAGATCAGACATGCTCGATTGGATTCAAGTCAGGAGGCCTTGCCGGCCGGTCAGTCTACGGTTTGTATTCCTGCCAGTCTTTTATACAATTGAGGTGCTCTGGCACGATGACATGGAGCATTGTCATCCATGAGAATCCAATCAGATAGTGGATCACCTAAACTGAATGCTAAAGGGCAAACATGTTCTTCGAGCACTCGGAGTTCATGTTTTCCCTCATAGCATTCAGTGAACTGCGACCATCACTGCAAATGGCTCCACTGATGAGCAATTTCCTGCAATCGCTCGGGCTCCTCCATGTAAAAAGACGTTCAGGAATGTCTTGTCCAATCTTTATTCAAAGGCGTAGACGTCCATCTATGAATTTTAATCGGACAGCTGCCTCATCCGAAAAAACAACACGTGACTGCTGATTCCCCCAGTGGCAACGTTTCAATGACCACTGTAGTCTCAGTTTTTTGTGTCACTTGTACAGATTCAGCTTCGATGGTCTCTTACGACAGCAGTAGTTCAACTCCCTAAGTCGTCTCCAGACTGTTGTCCAGGAAAGATTTGAACCTGCTGAAAGCTCAGATAAAGAGGTAGAGCGATAACTATCGACCACACTGGTGATGTAGCGATTTTACTTGCGAGAAGTCAGCCTAAGTCGGCCGGAAGACCTACCATCAGGCCACTGACAGCCTCTTCACAGCCAAAAGTAAATACTACTTTTGCGGACCTTTAGCTGTTGAGACACAGTGGCAACTGGCCGGTCATAGAACTCTAAGATAGCCTTTCTGGAAAGCTTTCAGTACAGCAATTCGCACGTTATTGAATCACGCATCTGGTTAGCGATGAAAGTGAGAATTGAATTACAATCAAATCGCAAAAGATTGAGACATTATTCAGTCTGCTGACTGCTATATTTGGAGTACAGTCATGAACTTTTCACAGGAGCAATTTCAGATCATGAGTTTTTTAAACATATAACGTTTGGTGAATTGAGAAATGATTTTCTATACGCAATTTACATTTACCAACTTCAATTATTTATGAAACAATCTAAAAATCTAAATTTAGGAAGAAAACGTCAGTAGCTCTACGTCTAGGACTACATAATTTAAAATATGAAATTACACAGCAGTGTTCACAGCACCATTTGTAAACATTTGAATAATTTAGCATTCAGAAATTGCACAAAATGCTTGTTCGCCATCAATTATCATAAGTTCAATGAAAAGGTCCATTTCCACCGGACGCGGCGCAAATGCGTCTCACGCGTCCAGAATTTAAGTTCAGAACCTTAACAAACCTATGTGGCTGTTCACACCAGACGCGCGAGGCCACGCGTCCAAGTAATTTCAGAAATAAGTTCTGTAATGACGCGCGGTTTGCTTACGAAATAGGAAAATCCATCCGCGCTAAGACGCCTCGCGGCTTTCTCTACCCCCCGCACTGAAACCTGACACCACAGATGTTTGTGCAGATAAATGGCTGACTTTCGACATGGCTATTCGACGATTCTGACCTTCTCTGAGGACAATTTGACCAAATGAACATCAAAATCCCTTGTCAGTGCACTTTCATACTTAGTGAACCATGAAATCGAATTCATGAATGCATTTGGAGATGAATGGTATTTTATTTACTGCAAAGCGAGTAGCACAGACGAAGATGAGAAAGTTGTTATTGTTCTCAAATTATCTGATACTCTTCAATTGAGTGATACTCCCGATTACTATAGAATGGACGATGCAAGTTTTTAATAAAAGTCGCTTTGTGAGCTAACTTATGGTAAAGTCAATCCGTGCGTCAATTCTATTTCATGATCTGTCACCTGTGCCTTTTTGTCACCAAATAAATGAAAATGTGTAAATGATATATGTGTACTTAACAGCCCTTTTCTTTACAATTATGAAATATCAAATGATTAGTTTTCGCAAAATTATGTAGTTTATAGCAATTCCCATATCCTAACGATTAATTTGCAATGTCAATCACTCAAAAGTAGGCCGTACTTAATTTACAATTGGAAAAAATAACTTCAGCAATGTCGGTCTCTTTCATCTGTCTTTAATTGTTCGCCACTCCTTCAAGCATTACGATGAAGTCATCAAAGCGCTCCATATCATTTATTTGACGCAGATCGCAGAATTCTTAACCAATTTAGTTGAAACACATTTCATTTAAAAGCAAATTTCACGAAGAAGATGATGGTGATATCTATTTTGCAAACAGCAGCCCTTCTTTCTCTTTGAAATTGGTCGCTTGCATCGCTCATGCTCATCGCAGTGCGTGACAACAGTCGATGCAGCTTATAATTGCGTTGACAGTTTGACAAAAAGAATGATTTCACTTGGTTTTTATGAATAGTAATAGGCAGTGAAATATCTTGTTTGACATTCCCTCAAATCATACGACAGCCACAACTTGCAGATTTTGATATTCAAGAGAATAATTTCTGTAGATTCGGATTTACTTATCGAAAATTTTGTCGCCATGTCATACTGAACTCAGTGCTCTTCTCAGATTGAGCCTATTTTCTAGACTGTTGGTCGACCAAAACTCATCATAGAATTGCTCGGACACTGCCCTAAAATAGACACCCTAGCAACACTTCAATTCATAACGAACTGCTCTCGTCTGATGAAACTTGCAGATCTAAGAGCCTGATTACATTACACTTTGTTCACGTTGTATTTGCATTTCCTCGAGAATGTGTCGTTTAGATATCATTTTCGAGTCATTATGATTGAAATGTTGCATCTGGTTTCATCTAAATTCTGAAAACTGAGTACGTCATTTAACTATCTCGTGAAAGTGTCATATTATGGTGTTTTGTTTGGGCTCGTTCGAATATGTCAATTATTTAGCAATAAGAAGTGTCCATAATGATATGGTAGTTGTAGTTTCCCCCTCTCCATTTCCCTCTCTCGCCCCTCGCCAAGCGGTTCGGTGAGAACAGGCATTTTTAATGAACGCGCCGCGCCGCGTCCAGTGTGAATGAACCTATATGTTAATGTACTGTACACCAAAAGTTAATCAAATTCACACTGGGTCCGAGAGTTGCACGACGAAGGAATAATTGATTTCTGTTGTGAAGAAGTGCGACTGAAGGGCACATAAAGGCGAACATTTGGTAGCCGATGGTTGTCAGCGATTTCGTCAGAGATATTCAATGCTTCACAAGCCTGAATCAACAGTCGAAGGCGATCAGGTGGAAACTTTTCGTTGTTTTTCGCATCCTCCTGTAAATCGCAATGTACTATAAGCTGAAACATGTAGGGGCGAAAAACTAGTATTCGCTCCTTTGGCTAATATTGACATGCTAGGTGGAACGATTGAACCAATGGCGTGTCCCTAACAGGAGCAAAAACAGGTGATGCCGAAATGGTCTAGAGAAGGTGAAAAATTTTCGAGTGAAATTCGGCTGGTCGAGTTTTGAAGATAAAGTTTCACCTAATGATTTACAGTGTGGTGTTGATGGTTGACGTAATTGCCATTTTTCGTGCTGTATTTTTATTTACATTATAGATTCCATAATTAATATGTACATGTCTATCATCAGTCTTCAGGCAAATGATTCCGTGATAGAGATGTTTTAACGAAGGTAGAGGAATATTGCTAAAAACAGGTCAATGTAATTAAAAAATCATGCATGTAAATAATGGTAGATTTAAAATCAGTGAACTCTAATTGACAGAGTTTGACGACTTCTGTGAAAGGATTATGTTTCATTTTGATTTATTATTATTCACAATTGTGGACAATTATTCACTATTTTACAGAAATAGTCATTTTGAGTCAGAGTTAACAGATGCTCAGTGCTCTCCACACAATTTCCACTTTTGTGCACTTACATATAGTCCGTTATGAATTGTATTCGGATATTTATTAAAAGTGCAAGCGAAGCTATCAAATTCATGATTTTCCAGCAAAGTTAATATTAAGAAGGCGAAGTGCATCGCATTTTGAAAATTTATAAGTGGAAAATTCTTAAACCATAATGTCAAAATTCAAATCATTAGAGTCGTATCTTTTGAGCACTTGTTTCCATTGTTGACAACAGGTTCAAGTACATGTACACTGTAAACTATAGGGGTCGACAAAAAACTGCGTTTACTAAAACCTCCATTCCTTTGGAATTTTTGCGCATAATTGGTGTTTATTCAAGACAAGTTTTTGACCAGAATGCTGTTCTGTATGCTTACAATAGAAATTTGTTGTCAGAAGCTAACATGAAAATCTGAGTAATAATTCTGTTCTTCATCGTAGGTGACATTTGCATGAGGAAATGCAATTGAAATTTTATTGTGCAGACATGCGTGTCTCAAGGTTATAAACCACAGATGTGAACATTGAGTTTTGTTGATTTGATCTCGATATATAGGTGCACTTATGTCATTACTTTGCGAATATTTTCTTAAGTTGTAGAATAACATAGACATAGAAGTTGATATTCTATATTTATCAATTTGATTTCTTCTGAGATCATCATCGGAGTTAGTCATGGAGTTTCAACAATGTGGCGTCTATGTTTTTATCAAAACAATGTCTCAAAATGGCTACTCGGCAACGAACATTCACCAGCTGCTCGCTAACGTTTGAGGAGAAGAAAATATCATTTAAGTTAGACGAATCCAAGACATTATCAAACAATTTATCGAAGGGCGAGAGACAATGACACGAAGAGAATGCTAATAGCCTTCTAGAAGGCTAATCGCAACAGCTTGAGCGTGGTCTTCCATAGTATGGAAGACCACGCTCAAGCTGTTGCGATGAACATATTGAAGAGGTGAAGGAACTGATAGAAGATAAGAGCAGTTTATCTTGTGCTGATATTTCACTACAGACAGGCATTGAAAAAAGGTCAGTTAATCGGATTCTTTCCAATCACCTGAAGAAGAAATCCTTGTGGTGTCGATGGATGCCTCACGAACTAAGTGATCGCAACAAGGAACAACGCATTGAATGTGGAAGGGGAATTTTGGAAATTTTAGATCGTCGACAAGTAAGAAGTAAGCTTGTTGTCGTGGATGAGAAGTGGGTTTTCTTCAAAAGCACTCCACCGAAAGAATGTAACCGAGTTTGGGTCGACAATGCGGGCGACAGACCATAAGTGCCGCGTAGGACAATGGGTGATGAGAAAGTGCTGATTATGGTTGCCCTCAACTATGCAAAAGTCCTTCTCCTATGTCGAAGTGCTACACGACGGTGGAAGCATCAATGGTGACAGATACTTATTGTTCCTTCAAAACATGTGCGGGGCTTTCGAACAACATCTGGATTTACTTCGATTGGAGGTACGCATATTGCGATGCATGTTCAACGATGGATCGATCGCGAGCACATTAGTCTAGCGTCCTTACCCACCTGACTTTAATTTACTCGACCGATATGTCTTCTGAAATTTTGAAGTTCATCGTCGACAGAAACAACTTTAATTCTACTGCAGAAATTGAAGCATTTGTTCAAGAATTCCTTGCTAGGTTGACCGTCACCCAACTTCAGAAGGATTTTGATCAATTCCGATTACACATTGAGAAGGTAATTGAAGCAAATGGTAACTATCTGTAGCATTATTTTCTAATAAATTGTTTTTTATGCAAATTGTTGTAATAAAAATGGTTGAGTTATAATGTTACGCTTTTCTTCTCACGCTATCTTAGCTGAAATTGACATTTTATATTCTCTCTTTCAAAGATACCATTCACCTATGACTTAATTGACAATTTCATATTTTGTCAACTTACTATACTCAGGATGTAGAAAGTTAACATCACAGAATTAAATGTTTTGTTTATCTGCTTCGGTTTGCTAGAAGTGTGATTAATACGAAATGGATGGCACATTGAGGAACCTATTAGGTGGGCAAAAAGGAATAGGTAATTACAGAGATTCAGAGAAAAAAAAAAAGTCGTCGGCGGGGGATAAATTTAGTGCGTTCGCTTTGTGCTCGATTGCTAATGTTGATTACCAGCAACGTGCTTCGATCAAAAAAATTTCAGAGATACAGAATTAGTCATGCCCACAAGTTTTCTAATAATGTACATTATTTCGTCAATTTTAAGACCCGTCGAGGCGTCACTTGTAGTGCACTTACTTTATACTCACTGTATCGTGCTACATTGCATCGAGCCAGCCTCGATGTGTGTTTTGTGTGTGCGCGAAGTGATAGCACCGCATCGCACGCATCTCTCACTGGCTCTTTGTTCTATGCTGACGCTTTTGTTTGCCATTTCCAATAGCAATGAGATACACGAATTTATTCATACGAGACGGTGTTGTGTGTGTGTGATGTGATTAAGGTTACATAAATTACGGTTCCATACAATTCTTCCTTTCTAGGAAATCGAAGATACGCGCGCAGATGAATCTAATTCTGTGGTTAACATAATAGACTGATAAAGACCTGCCATAGACTTACATTAAGCATCATATAGACAACTAGACACACAGCAACATTCAAATATGTCGTTTACAAAAACCGCAGTTTTTTGTCGACCCCTATAGAATCCATGACAAGCTCTTATTTCAGTTCTTATATGGCAAAATAAAATCGTTTATAAGTATTAATTTATTTCCCTTACCGTCTTCAGTTGAGTCGACTAGCCTTTATACGTCTTTCAGTCCCTACTCTATACTGGAGTAGGCTATGCTGTTAGTATTAATTTATATTCATTCGTTCATGACTTTTAATTACCTAATTATTTACAGGATTCTCCACTAGGGTTGTTGTTTAACTTTGGTATCTTCCGTTTCGTGGATCCTTCGAATTTTTTTGACCGTGTCGTGTCTTGATTCGAATATAAACCATATATATCCGTTAAAATTAACAGCTAAAATTAGTTTCATGGTATTTTTGCATTCTGAACTGTAAATATCCGTAAAAACAGACGTTTTTTATCTGATATGAACGGATTTTAACTGTTGCGTCATAACTCATCACCTTGTGACGTCATCACTTTAACTGATATTAACGGATATTTTCTGTGAAACTTGGCGGTTACGGTGAAACGTAACGGTGTACAGATTACAGTGTACTTTGATGATCTCATCGAAGTTTTTAGCTCCGCATAGTATTAAAGCTATGAAGTTTGCATCAAAAACTATGCTGATAATCTCGAATTCTGATTGGTAGACTTATATTTCCATGTGCTTAAGTTGGTAACCGAAACTTCTAGAATTTGACATCATCATCAAATTTCACAAGGTTGATATTTTGAATTTAGGACTATCTTTATCGCGGAACCAAATTGAATATAATGTAGATCTACGAGTATGGAGGGATTCTGATCCTCCTTTGATATAATCCTCACGTTTTTGGTCAAAAATTGGTGCAACGTAGCAAGAATGAATACATTATCAATCTTGGTTTCAATGCTCCTTCACCAACCATCCCAGACTTTAAATCAAAATCCGTAGACTGTGAAAGAAAAACCCGCATATGGGAATGACAGTGACAATGACTTCTCTCTGAAAAGCAATAAATTTATCTGACTACGACACCCTGATGAAAGTTAAATTGTACCTATGTATATGCACGGAATGTATGAAGCTTAGGTACACTTATCCATAAACTGATCTCTCATTTCATCTGTCTGCCTTAGATGACTTTTCATTTCTAAATTCGCCTGCATTCATAAATAACAATGGCATATTAGCAGATTACCATCAATTCCTATCTCATTATCGGTTTTACATATTATACTTACCAGTACACACCCTGATATTGACATTGTTGAACAAACACAGTATGACATTATAATCTCAATCTCTTATACACAAGAATTACAAACAGCGACGATTCCGCTCATGTTTCGGGAGATAGCGACTACTATTGGTTGTTCTGTCATACGTTGGATAACCTCCATTCACAACACGCTCGTCTAAAATCAGTGAAATCATCTTGAACTAGTCATTTCTCAATACAAACTCAAGATGGAAATCGGGTTCCTTGCTTCAGTCAGAGGCTTGTACGAAGAAAATCGAACTTTAAGTCAGGAAAATCAGGACCGCTTGCTGTCCAATTATCGAAGCTCTATTGATAGAGAGCTGACAAGTTCAGCATTCATTCCTCTAACAGTCTTCTTTACACTTGTTATCATCGTCTCATTGATTGGAAATTCTCTAGTTTGCCTTGTTATTTATCGGAAACGATCAATGCGAACAGTTGTGAACATTTTCTTACTCAATTTATCAATCATTCAAATTCTAATTTGTGTACTCATCATCCCGGCGAATCTGATAAAATTCGTTCATCGTGGTCGATGGGTACTCGGGACAGCCATGTGTTACGTTGTTTTCTTTGTGCAATGTTTGACCATGTACCAATCGTCCTTTATCCTTATCAGTGTAGCGCTTGACCGCTATCGTGTGATAGTCGTACCACTTGGAAAAAGAATTTCGCGTCATACAGCTTTCATAATGTTAGCGGTGTCGTGGATTACAGCGTCAGTAATAGCCTCGTTACAGACGTTAGCTGTACGAACAGACTCACTGGACATCGTGGCGTCCGAATTGCGTCCAAATTCATCCTCAAAGACATGCTCATTAGACTATCCGGTCCATTTGGCATCATACCTATATGCTCTTATTTTTTCTACTCAGTATTGTATACCAGTTGTCGTAATGGTGACACTATATTCAAGAATAGTGATTGTTCTTCGCTCCTGTGTTGAATATGGAGCATCCTTGACCGGAAGAATACGGAATCGCTCAAAGAAAAAGGTGGTAACCATGTTAATTGTCGTTGTGGTACTTTTCTTCATTTCTTGGGCCCCGATACATATCTACCTCATCCTTACCTCTGTCTTGGCTAAGTATAATATCAGTGCCTATTACGCTTGCTACTGGTTTGCGATGAGTAATGTCTGGTACAATCCAATAATTTATTGTTGGCTGAATATCCGATACCGACGAGCGGTTCGACTTGTTCTCCAGGGCTGTTTTCCTTGTAATTCCATGGGATCTACGACTCCCAGTCCAAAAATAATTGATGAAGGACAAAGAGCCCAAATCAAGCGACCAAATGAAGTTTGCAAATGCCGTGAGATTGTATGTATCGAAAGGAGGAAGGCTGAACTTCGACAGAATGGATGGAGTCCGCGTGATGTTCTGAACAAATCTAAGGTGTCTGTAGAAATGAAAGATTTAGCTGCCAACAGGTTGAGGGACAGCTGCAGCGGTGAAGACTATGTACAACATCATTCCTTGATCTACACGGTTCCTCACAGACCTGCGACAGAAAAGCCTTGTCGGTCGTTTGTATCTCTTCCGTGAAGCTATTGTAGGTATTTACAAATTGACCCGGTGATAGCATTTTATCCATTTTCAATGTTTCCAAAGATGTATTTTACATACTCTAGACCCTTGCCGTGCCGTATTATTGAAATTGCGTCCTTCAACTTATGGGTAGAGAAGTAAATGCTTCGCTTAAAGTCACTGACATTACGCAGATTATCGATGCCACAGAAATCTGACACTCTATAATAAAAAAGAACTAAAAGGAGTATGCACATTGAAAACAATGCTATGGCGTAGAAATACTGTGTGTACATCAGCACCCAAGCGGTGGTGGTTCCACTGGTTGTCAATGGCTGAGTGCCGATTCATTGCCAATGCAGCTCAAACGGCCTCAGCCACACTGAAAGCAAAGCAAGCAAGAGCGTCCCGAGCAAACTCGAGCAAGCGTATGTCCGCAAGCTATCAATCGCCCTATCTTTGCTCGCAGTGTAGCAGTCTACAGCTGCCGCAATGACTTTATATTTGCTGCAAGACACTTTGCTCGGAAAAGCTCGCAGTGAGGTCTAATACTTGCAAATGCATCATTTTACCTAAAATGTAAAATCAGTCTGATGAAATAGCTTACAATGGTTCGTCGTACGGCAAGAATTTACAACTATTGCATAACCATAGTCTCATTAACAAATCGAAAAGTCGGATTTCTATTATCGATGCCACAGAAATCCGACACACTAAGGGAGAAAAACGAGCATTGATTGCAACCACGGAATGAGATTGTTTAAGTGAATCACTTTGCTAGACGCGCAAGCTGATTCAAAACGATGGCACATGCAGGAGCTTACTAAGTGGACAAAAAGAAATCTATATAACCTTGCTGAGATAGGGAATATAGTCATGCGCCGCTTGCGGATCAATATTGGTCCATCCGATCATTATTAAAAAAGTTAGCAGGCGCACGAAAAACGTTCATAAACTTCTCTGTAGAACTTGACATCGACTGTGTGATCTAGTTGATAACAGTCACTAAAACTTCGCACAATTTGGCATGTTTAATGTTGCATTGGCTGCTCATTTTTCGATTGCTTTGGTGTTAGGTCAGCAGATTGTGTCATTTCATTAACGTTACATGTTCGAATGTTTGCTTTCTAGTCAAACAGAAGAAGAGACGACCTGTCTAATTCTGTGGTTGCAACACTAAGCCGTAGGCAAGCGATACCAAAATACCGCTGTTGTCGCGACACTATCGCATATGTACATTTTAGGGTTGGCGGCAATAGCTACTATGTGCATTTTTGGCAAATTTCGTTTTTTCGATGAAGTTATGTAAATACTTAACAGGATCCTGTGTCAAAACTTCAGCGACTTATACAACCTAAATCTTAGGAAATGTCACTTAAAAATTTGGCCCCTGGACTGTTAGCTAGAAATATCTCACATGTGCATTCATAATATGAATTACACTCAATTGCAGCCCTTTCTTGTATTCAATTTATACTTGAAAATATCTTGTCGATAGTAGAGGGGTGTATTAAGTCACATGCTACATTGGCTCCCATTTTCAAGAAGAATTGCAATCTACAGACAGTTTTTTTCTCCTGAAAAGTTTGTAATTTGGAAGATAGCAGGTATTAACCAATAGCCTTGAAATCACACATGAGATATTGTCGCGATAACGACGATATAGTGGAAATTACAACTAGAAAATAGTGGCTTACACTGCCTAGGTACAGGTATATTGATAAGTGTATTTTGTAAAGATTTACGATTATTATCATTTCTTTACAATAATACCTATACAACAGCACCGCCTTCCGGTAAAGATCCACAGCCGTTTCAGGTCAGTTGTTCTAATTCATTATTAAGATTTTATTATTTTAGATTTATGACAATGACCTAGATAGGTGCCAAAGTAAGCCTAACAAACAGCCTGAGCAAACATCAACAAACAAACATGTGTAGTCCAGCAGCCAGAACGAGCAGGGAATGAGACCAAAAATAAGACTTTTATACTACACACCGCATGGCTGCTTCAAATCTGCGCATCTGTAGAGTTTTACCGGGTTTCTCTTATTGTCAGACACGGTCAAAGAGAAACAAGTGTAGATCCAACGTGAAGCAGATTGAAGTTTTCGTTAAAAATGAAAGTTTCTCTGATTGAGAGAGCGTACGCTAAGCCTAGAGCCATAATTATTCGCATGGAAAGTCTTCAGGTCAATTCCTCCTGTG
Source organism: Prostheceraeus crozeri (assembly GCA_907163375.1). NCBI lineage: Eukaryota > Metazoa > Platyhelminthes > Polycladida > Euryleptidae > Prostheceraeus > Prostheceraeus crozeri. The sequence continues at coordinate 94,898 of CAJQUW010016206.1, forward strand.
CTCACCTACCTCTATCTGTGAAGCCAACAGCATTTAGATTGAGAAATCCTCCAAAATGTCGGCATACACTCCACTTTGACTTATTTTAGTTACGCTTACCCACATTGTCATGATTGAGGAAGTTCACTTCATCGACACGTAAATATCATAAGTCTGAGTCATTTCATCGACAGGTCGTTTCATCAATGTCTATTTCCAGAGTCAGAAGACATTGGAGTCCCTGATATAGCTAAAAGAAATCATGGCTTGATTTCTGTGAATTACTGAATTAATTTGTGTCCTTTACTATCTATACATGCATGATGCTCTTGAGCGAATAACATCCACCTGTCGATGAAGTGAGCCACCACCATTCTCATATAGATCTCGGCGATCAGAAGCACGATAATAATGCTTCTGAGCACACATGCCTATGATAGGTGATGACCTGAAGACATTACAAACTAAGCATTCTTGTTCTTGTCTTAGCACTTCTCACTTAATTAGAGAAAATCTCATTTTCAGCGAATATTTCACTGCTTCCCATTAGATTTAGATGCAATTCTCTTTGACCCTGTCTGACAAGAGAGCGAACTGGGTACACACGTCATGCGCGCACATTTGTAGCAGCCATAGGACCTGGATCACTCTGTGAAAGTCTCATTTTTGGCCTCGTTCCCTGCAGTAACTCTTTCTGGCTGCCGGACTAGTTGTTCGATTCCAGTCCTACTAACTTAATAAACAAAGGCGAGAAGTCAGATTTCTTTGATCAACACCATTCAAGATATTCACAACTTGATAATGAAAGACAATTAGTTCATCTTTAAATGTTGCACGCGAGCATGCATTATGTTTCTGGTTAAAGATGCATAAATATTTTTTCAAAAATTTTTGATGGATCGTGTTTTAGCAATGATTTTCTGAGGAGAGAATTGTTTTCTACTTATATAAGTACTCGTACTGTAGGGCAAAAGAGTAATGCCATGACGATTTTCACAGCCGTTTCTGATTTCAATGATTTAACCAATGCTTCCAATAAATTTGGCATATCAAAAGTCAAATATGATAAATTATTACACATATGTCTATGTAAGAGGGTTCTATATTCTATACATCAATAATTTGCATATACTTTCAAGATTGGTCTCCTTTACTGAAGCAGTCGGAATTGTAAGCAATCTTGGATGTGAAGAGCTTGTCTGGTCCTTTGATGAAACACAAAAAGTTGCGAAACAGATAGGCAACATCAACTGATTTCTGTGATGCACATATTTAGAATAATTTGAAACTATTGCTGTCAAAAAGGAAACAATTTTGTCAATTAAGTAGGCAATTCTATTTCGCAGACAGCCTAGTCTTCAAATTATGACGGTAATGTTTATTTTAGTGAACACAGGTGTTTATTTTTGTATATTAAATTTATTGCGTGCATTGGTAATCAGAAAATTATTGGAAAATCGTCTGAATATGAGTCCAACACATTTTTGATGTTTTGATTTCGCTCCATATTCATATTCTTTCTAACAATTCGTGGGTTATCATGTCGCCTTCAATCTTAATAAAATTTTCATACTCCTAGGGTTGCTCATACATGAACAAGCTTGCGTTAACTGTTTTACTCCATGCTAATGAAATTCACATTTTATTGACTGCTCAATAGAGCAGGCAATATTTGAAAGTTTTCAAAATCCTTTGCTATGCTATATGTTTTTATGCCTTTTTTAAATTCAAACTATCTCTTATAATGCACAATCTGAAGAGAGACACGTCGTAGAACAGTCAAAGATTGCATATTTCATGCAGAACAACCAAGTCAATACAACTGATACTAATTTGTGAATGACATAAGTAAAAATACAAAGTTGCAGATAAAAAATCATGTGACAATTTTGCTTGCAAAATTTGTTAACTGAAAATGACAGTATTATGCAATAATTCATATCTCTCATAATATCCTTTTATTTTGTGCATGTAGATTATTTTTTTCTTCATTTCCGATAGAATCCTAGGTATCGCTGCTTTGCTGGAAACGATGGTATATGCGAAATAAATTTCTTTACGTGATAATCCGAGCATCATTCACCTTGCACTGCATAGGACACAGAGAATGACCTCAATCAGGTGTGTACTTTAAAATAACAATCTGGTTTCGTAATATTTGTTGCTTTTTCAACTGCGCTCTGACAGTATTCCAACTCATGACGGAGGAAAATGCAATACCTGTTAGACTGATCATAGGTTTTGGCAAGTATTTAGGAAAACAACAAGTCGCGCATGAATGACTGTGAAATACTATAATCGTGATCCATCTATTGAGGCAGTATAATGTTAAATGCTATTATTTGCTTATGAACCATCTTGTACACAATACAACATGCGATTGCAGGATGAGAAAATTGTGTTTTGTCATCTCAATTCACACAAACCTAGGAATGGTTAAATGTCGCATGTCTCAAGTAGTTTGTGATATAAATTAAGGGGAGAAAAAGAAGATGAATTTTGTGATGTGACTTAATGAAGACACTTAATTGATGGAAATTATTTATTTTTCGTTGAGAAACTCATCTGAAGTTTGCATTTACATGTTTTGTGCTTCAATGTTGATATTGTGAATTTTTTATTATGTCGAAAAAGCATTTTGGTATCTTTGTGTGATACACTTGTATGAGTATCCATGATAATTTAAAGTGGAACTATATTTGACAGAGATTACAACAATCAAGTTTTTTATCTTTAATTGTAACGTGTTCGTAATTAAAAAAGAAATTGCTGCATAAAATATGTTTTCGCTATCAGTTTGTGTCCTGCAGTAATCGATGCTACCTGCGTTTATAATCAATGATTATGACGTGAATTGAATCCGAAATTCTTGTTGTGTCAAATGTATTAATGTTTAAGTGGAATTCGTTTAATAAACACTTTTTCTGAACGTTCAAACTCGATGCTTTTCTTTCATCAGTTTAATGAATTGTAGATAGTCACAAGGATTGTAGAGTGCCAACTCGCTTGGACATAGAATATAATTATGTGCTTTAGACCTGAACATTGGGTTCAAATGCACAATACTTATTTGAACTGACATACTTATTTGGACATAGGCCTAGCACCTCCGCCAGTCGACAATTTTCGGCATAACCCGCCGTATCCAATATGACAGAAATGTAGTTATTTGCGCAACTAGTGCATGATTGCTTCTTTACAACATTCCACGAGTTAGACATCTGAAATGCCCGAACCCGGTGGGTGAGAGTCATTTAAATCTAACGACTTCGAATGCTATGATGAAGCAATCTCATGCACGAGTTGCGTAGAGAATTTTGTTTGGTGAAGTGCTGTGATGATCAAGGACAGATTTTAACTGAAATGTCTATGATTATCAAGAGTTTTTGAATAGAAATTTAGCTCGATCAATCATGCAAATATCTACTCACAGATCTAGGCTATACTAAAGCAGAACAAGAGTACCCATAATTGGCATAGATTACGCTCCTTCCAGTGTATTGGAGTAAATATTATCTCCCGCGTGGGATAAATCTGAAATGCGATTCTACAACTATGTAATGATCTCGTATACTTTATAGGTCAAATAAAGTGACAGGATATCTACAATACAAGCATGAAGACAAATAAAGTTACATTCATCTTGACAAAAAACTAATCATACATAATGCATGATTTTGTAAGGCTTTCTATGTCCACAGGTTAATAAGTTCTACGAAGCAGGTAATTATTTTCCTGATTGGAGATGATTAACCTGGTGCAGACATCTATGAAAAAATTCATGCATTATAACAGAAAATGCATAGATTTCTTCGGTAATTATTTGTCATAATAAACTCGAGCCTTCGGCTCTCGGTAATTATACAAATAATGACCTCAAATCTATGCATTATCTATTACGCAACATGCTTGTATATTCCTAGGAAGAGGAAATATGTACGGTCTATACAAGGGTTTCTGTACGACATAAGGAGCCAATAAGGAAAAAGTAGTTAGATGCAGTCAAGTGTTAATAGTATCAATAATGAAAACTGAAGCAATTATACTAAAAGTCATGTCATGTGCCTTTAGAAATATTATGATTGCATTAAATTTGCACCTTAGCCTCTAAGATCATAAAGATGACATGCTTAAGGTAGTCATAACATCTCCACGCGGAGAATGTGCTAAAGCAACATTTTAGCACATTGTTCAGAACGCAAGCCTAAATCTAAATCAATGAAATCAGATGAAGCTACTTTTCAACTACTTCTATAATACTTTTCAAATCAAGACTGAGTGGATAATTTATTTACATTGATATTTCATCATGTATGTGCTCAATTCGTGCTTCATAAGCATTTTAGCTCTTCTAATAATGATCATAAGTGCTTACTTTCTGAAAATGATAATCAAAGAAAAAGTCATGCTGTACATAATAGAATTGTTGATGGAATTGTATGCATAGCTCCGCGTAAAGAAGTGATGTTGTAAATGGGAAGAAAGTCTTCTGTCTTTTTAAAGTCCTGTGCAAGCTGACTGTATGCTGACTTCTTAATTTCCTTGGGATGCGAGAGTGTAAGCAGTGCTGCTTCATTTTCGATATCTTGAGGAACAGAGACTTGCTCTGCTCAGGTTATCTCGACGGGCAGCAATTTCATTTTATGACCATTGCAACTTTTTTGATTGCTACTTCCATATAGTATGCATCAAATATCATTCGATGTGCTCGGTTCTCCAAGAACTCTGAAGTTGGTTTTTGTTGAGAGGCTTTTGTTGATTCCGACGAAGACAGGCGTGCTCAATTAGAGATCTCAGCATGGAAGTATAGATTATGTGCAGTTTTTCCTTTGAAACAAGTCTCTTGAGACAGCGTAGAATGTGAAACCACTGATTGACTTTAGTGCTGATCATTTTTACGTGTGCTTTCCAATCCAATTTTCTGTCAAACGACTCCCAGCAAGCAAATTTCTTGGACTTGTGGCAGTTTGTAATGACAGCGTTGTGTCATGATTAGCGAACAGAGGCAGTTTCGATTTGTTCATCTATTAGAGCCGTTGCCGTCGCATTTTGACAGCGAAATCCATGTTGTCCATCTCCATAAGTCTTCAAAAATTGAAGTCTCACATTGTTCATTACAACTGCTTCTAAGACTTTTGCAAGAACAGGAAGCACTGTTAAACTTTTGCGAGTCTCAGGTCAGCAATTTTAGTACTCTTTCATTTAGCCGTGTAGCCCAAAACCAGGGCATACAGGAAATTAAAGGACCTGAAATGCACAGCTGGTTGGTTTTCTTGCTGACGAACCTAAAATGTAACTCACCCGTGTCGAGACTTGTGTTTAACAACATATAATTTTCGCCCACTGATCTATGATAGCTTTTAATTCATGTGTTTTGATAGAAAATTTCTGATTTTGCTTGGCTCACCTGTGGGAACGATCGCCAGTCCTCTTAATGACTGCCTTAATTCTAAATTTTCTAGAATAAACTTCTAAATAAACTTCTAAAACATTTTTGCATATTTTCCAATGTTGTGTACTATTTGAGATTCAGTAGTTAAATTGGAACTTAAATGTGACTTTTGATTTACAAAGCATAATAGTTGAACAGACCGAAGACTGGCAAGCTGACTACTTTGTATTTATTTATCGTGGTTTTGCCCTGAAGCTGATATTTTTTGAAGATTGCAGAGTGCCAGTTCGCCTGGGCATTTTAGTTGACCTCATGTCTTAATTTGGGACTTTCCGAGCCACGCTGATGAGGCCTTGCAGGACGAAGCGCAACGTCTGCGGCTGTCAAAGAATTTTGCGTCTAAATACTTTGTAAAAGGCACAAGCTAAGAAACTCTTGAGATTGAAAGTGTAAAATCCTTCAAAGACCTTGGCATCACTGTCAGTCTACCAATGTCATTTGACTCTAACATTGCTGCTGCTGCTGTAGCAAGGGCCAACTACGTGCTTGGAATAATCATCAAACCTTTCCAAAGTCAGGTTCCTGACGTTTAATACCGATCTATAAATCTAATGTTGGATCCATTCTGGAATACAGGAGTATGGTGTGGTCACTCAGTACCAAATTGGCAGGATTTCAAATCGAGTAGAGTGGGTACAGAGACGTTTCACGAGAGTTTTTCATAAGCTACGTATGATTGAGTACGAAAAACGCTTGGAAGCATAATCATTACATTCTTTAGCAACTTTATTATCCTTATAAAAATATAAGAGCAGTTTTTATTGGTTTTGATTTTGCCAAGGCTTTTGATCGCATATCACATGCTATTCTGTTGACTAAACTTCGACAGCTCCGTTTCCCAAATGGGTTTCTTGCATTAATGGCCGATTATCTGTACAATCGACATCAGAGAATCCGATTGAATAACATGAGAAGTGACTTGAGACTAATTACCAGTGGCGTTCCACAAGGTTCTCTGATCGGGCCTTACCTTTTTGGAATCTACATGTCTTCCTTGAAGCCGCTCAGTCAATCTTCTTGCTTGATAAAATATGTTGATGATGTTTGTATTGCAGCTGGCATTAGAAAATCTTTTGCTCACTATGACATTTCAAGTGTGATAGCTGAGATCAGAAACATCTTCGAGTGGGCTGAACTTTCCGCGTTGACATTGAATTCTTCAAAAACAACGGGATTCATTCATTATCGTGGGAATTTTAGAGACACTTTTGATAAACAGACTTTCATTTCTGACGTTGACTTTCAGGAGAGCGTGCGTTTCTTAAGTGTATTTCTCAGTGAGACTTTGAGTTGGAAACTTCACATAGACCACATTGAAAGCAAGTGTGCGCAGCGATTATACATTTTGCGCCGGATCAGAGCCCTCACCACTCCTGACCAATTTACTCTTATTTTCAACGTTTTAATTCGTTCATTATTAGAATATGCATGCCCCTGCCTTTATAGACTTATCAAAAAGTGATTCAAATAGACTTCAAGCTATTCAGAACCGTTGTTTAAAAATCAAATATTGTGGTGTCGCGATTGATCTTGATACGAGGAGGAAATCGGCAGCTTTGAGGCTTTTTGAACGGATCCGGAATGCCGCAATTACCATCAGACTCTTAATACCCGCATAAACTACCAATTGGTCGGCTTTCAGTCCCGTTCTGTCGAACTTCAATCCGGCGCAATTCATTTTCCGTCAATGAGCATCCTGTAGTCGTCTACTTTTTTGTGATTAACATTTTTGCAGACTACATAATTTGTGAAATACTGAAATGTTGCATTGACTTGTGTTTTTCTGATTTTCATTTTGCTTATCAATAAACATCTCTCTCTCTCTCTCTCTCTCTCTCTTATCAAGATTAAGTCTACGTCATCGTCTTATTTTCATCTTCAAAGTACTCAATGGTATGACTTTGATGAACTTTTTTACTTTTCGTCAAGATCTGAGCGCATGAATCCATTTAAGATACAGATGCCAATATAGCATCACCAATGCAGATTGTTGTTTTGCACTTTTGACACCATTCGTCACTGGAAACAACTTACAGCTCACGAGGTGTCCGCACGGTCAATTAGCAGGTTCAAGTCAAGGTTTTCTGAACATTTCAGGCGCTGGGACCTGCGGTAAACATGAACACCTTCATGCATACTTAGCAAACTGTTCTTTGAAGTTTGATTCTTTAGCCCCTCCTTTGTTTGCTATTTGTCAGTTTCCACAATAGCTTTATTTTTCATGATATATTTATTGGTTCTTGACAAAAATAGCACATTATGGGTGCACAATAAACACCACCCTTCATTTTTGATTAAAGATGTGATAACTGTTAGTGTGCAATGTTCATGACTAGTGTGAATAAATCACTCAAGACTGATGCGGATACTTCCAGTGTGTTATAATAACATTTTGAATATAACTTCAGTACATTTGGATCTTTCCTGTTACCGCAAATTATGATTATGATTAGACATCCCAAATTGAATGAAGAAATATGACATCATTTTGGCACTGAATTTCCACAGTTCATAAATGAGGTTAGTGCTCATTTGAAATCGGGGCAAATAGGCAAGATAAATCCAGAGTAAAACGTAGAAGTGGAAAAGATGATTGCTTTTGGAGTCTTAGACGTGCCGATTGGTGCTTATCACGTTTTGCATCTTAACGTTAGTTTCGGTTATAGCGCTTTCCTATTTAACTTTAATATCTAAGTCAATGCTGTACAATCCCGTGCAGAGAGTCTAAAAAAAGCTTTGACTTAGCTATTTAATCAGACCATCCGTCTACCCCTGAGGACTAAGTCTGTGGATTATCTAAACTTTCTTGTTACTATTCACGCAGAATTTAAATAATGATATTAAATAATAATCCCCGTCTTTATGTATTTCCGCATTTCCTCTCTTTCCCTTTCAAAATTTGTGTAATCTGAAAGCATGACATCAATTTGTTCGACTAAGCGTAGCTTGCGCATGACGTCGCTAGGAAATCTCGAAATATATGTATTGCAGTTACATAAGAAATGATACGTAAATAATGTATTGTCATTCACTTCTTTCGTAGTGACAACACAAAGGAAATGGCGCCTGAAATTGAAAGTTGAACTGCAGACATGATTTGCAAAATTGCAACTGGATAAAGCCATGATGAATGTCAGAGACATACATGACGCGTCCGATCTGAATCATTCTTACTAATAAAGAAGATGCATTGAGCACGAATCTAGCAAGCTAGTTTTCCAGGTACTAGCCCATACACAAGTGTATTGACAGTAACTACACTGTAAACCGTAGAACCCACAATTATCCTACAAAATAACTGACAAAATCACCCGACGATTGTGACCTCCAATATCCTGCGACACCGACGAATTTGTAGGTTCTCCACCGACATCGAAACAAATTTAAAATGTATACAAACTAACTAAACAAAAACTGTTGACTATTGATTGATTTTTTCGATTTGTGATTGCTTGACTTTTGTGCACTATGTGTTATTGTGTGGCAAAATGATGATTTATTTTGACATAATTTAATTAATTACCTATATTTTTGATAAAATTTAAGCTACAATTCATTGCTATTCTTTTTGTCAGATATTGTAGGTGTTTAGTGGCAATCATCCTACAAAAACAAACAGTGACTGACAAAATAGATTTTGTAGGATGAATGTCAGTCAATTGTCAGTCAATGGTTTACAGTGTACGCAAGAAAATAACTTAGTGTAAGTGCTATTAATCTGCGTTTGAAGTTTCTAAGATACCGTTACTTAACTGCAATTGAATAAAGAATAAAATTATCATTTGGAATATTTGACTTTTTCACTTGTGATAGGATCCACCCTGTGAAAACAGACCTTCATCTAAGCTCAAGTCAAAATACAGAAAACCAGAGTTTAAATAAATGTCCACATATCAAGAAGTAACAAGGCGGATTACTTTGACGGAACCTGCCATTGTACCGGCCTCGTACCGACTGGTAAAACAAGTTTGCATGGACAAAGACTGGTCCCTTGTGCCTAGAGCCCTGCGAGTCGTGCTTTTTGCCAATTTCGAGCCAAGTCGAGTCAGCCGAAACTCGCTTTCTTAACATAAACACATGCGTAATACTCAGTCATTATTAGAAACATTTACTGGCTCAAAATATGTCAATAGCGACGTTAGTGGAGCTCGTGCACTTACATTCCAGCATTATACTTTTCCCACTGACGACGCGTGTTACTGTCATATAGCAAACACTGATCGAACAATGAATTGTCCTACATTTTGTTTACGTCTAAATGACATTTGCTTTCGTGTGTTTGAGTGATTTGTTCTCTATTTCACTCGATCTTCACTTTGTATAGCAAAGATTTTATAACTTGCAATGTCGTTGTCATGAACTGACGACGATAGCGGCACACAACACAACAAAAATGGGCTTTCTTCATCACTCTCTACCTCTATGCCACATGATTAGTACCACATCACACAATGTGCCACTTGCACTCATAGTACCAATGTTGGAGTTGTAGATTGCTGGCCGACTGCGTCACTGTATTATCATATTATAGTTATGTATGATACTCAAATCTGCGTAAAAACAAATTCGAATTCTTGTCTTTATAAAAATCTCTTCTTACCTAACCTAAGGGGCTTGTTAATTTTGGTATATTGTGTACTGGATGAAAAAAGGAAATAGCGCTTGAAACAAAACTCTCTGCTATCAATAATTTAAGTTTTTTACGAACTGATGAAGAAAAGCAGATTACCAGTGCAGTCAAATCTCGCTACTATGACACCCGTCGGGACCCAGCGAAAGTGGCATTGTAACGAGAGTTTGTAATATAAGCTTTATCCTATATTTTTAAAGAGAATTTATTCTTTAAGTTACAAAATGTACATCAGTTCAGACGGAAACTGTCACAAATCGTTGGCTGGCGCATCTTCTTTAATCGGATTTCGCACATCTCGCTATCTAGCCGATCACATGCTTGTGCGAGTATTACACCAGGCTTCCCACTTCTCTCCTTCATGAACTTCCAGACAGAACTCCATGCGTGCTGGGTTCCCGCGAGCGGAATGTTTTCCTCGACGACTGTTATTTCATCGTTTTCGCTTTTCACCAGATCCTCGTGCGCTACACAGCATCTCTTTTGCAATTTCCTTCATTGTGAAAGACCCGCCAGTCGCGAGACGCTCGTCAGCCTCGAGAAAGTCAGACAATCCACACAGAAACTGCGGAATACTGTGGTTGACATCGATAATTGTTCAAAGTCCAGTAAGATATTCTGCAGTGTGTTTATGCAGAAAAATGGTGAAAAGCTGAATGTTTTCTATTAAAATATCTGTGAATCCTTTTTTAAGTAGGTGGCATAATAGCGACAGTAGGAAGTTGCATATATTTTGTAAGTACAAATGGTCGGACCGAGAAAAAGTGGCATAATAGCGAGAATGACATAGTAGCGAGATTGGACTGCACATTATTAAATATGGTTTGTTTTTCTGAGCTGTTGCCAGACAGTGAGCAACACGTATGATTTGTCATCAAAGTTCCAGCAGCGTTTGCTCTTTCACTGTTTGAGATTCCAGTTTTGAGTACATCTTTCTGTTCATTGCCCCCCCCGAACTGGAACTCCCCAATCTTTATGATTATTAGCCGCACGGCAAAGCCAGGACAATCAAGCCTGTCGTGCAGTCCTCCATCCGAGCCGTACTGGCGTGCCCTTGTAGGGCGAAACGAAGCGTCTACGGCTTCCAAGGAATTGTTGTGCTTAAATTGTTCGTCTGAGTGAGGACATTCTTCTAATCAATGCCCAGGCGAACTGGCACTCTGCAATCTTTATGTGATGATAATGCATAGATCTGAGGTCATTATTTGCCATAATGACTCGATCGATAATCGATGACAGAAGAAATCTATGCATCATTTGTTATAATACATAAATTGTGCTCAAAGAAGTCTTCGCCAGGTTAATATTTGCCAACTGGGAGATTGCCTATTTAGTGGAACTTATTAAACTGAGGACATACAAAGCCTTACAATATCATGCATTATAGTCCTTTATTATCATCGAGCGTCGGATTTCTATGCTTGCAGCCTACAAGGGCCGAATCTGACATCTGGCTATCTCATTGAGCATTTAATTCCTTGCCAATTGCCATCGTTCTCAGCACGTTGATTCCCTGTGATTTCTGCTACTGGTGTTAACGCACGGTTTAATCGAGGTTCAGAATCACTGGACTCGCATTGCAAGATGGAGAAGTGCTAGCTATTTTATGAATGACTTAATATATCAAGACTATAAACATATTATTGAACTATTGTCGAATCGGTCTGGCAGTCGAGTGCAAAATGTCGAGTACTCGATTCTGTGCGTCGACCGTTTGATACCCGGTTCATCTTCTTGTCAGACAGGACCAAAGAAAAAAAACATTTATATCCAATATATTGCAGATGGAAGTTTCTAGTGAAAATGATGCTTTCCTAGTTTTCATTGATTCTTTGGGAGATATTAAGTCTGGAGCCTCACTTATTGGCATGGAACTTCTTCCCGAAATCAATAAACATGTATTCATTTATCTACTTGCGAAACTATGCGCATCTACACCGCCTACTTTCCGCATACATCACCGATTAGAAGTTGCTGCTAGCATGACAATATATACATTGACAGAAAATTACCTTATATCAGTAGCAAGGTTCTATTTTGACATGATAGACTATGTATATATCTTGAATAATTTTGATGTTTTGTTTTTATTGAGCATGATAATAGGAACCTAAGCATATTCATAATGCATGCGACTGAATTCTTGTCATAGCATTCAAGCGCATTTCAGTTATTTGACCCCTGTGTGGAGCAGCTACTTATAATTAAAGCTGCTGTCACGACTTTGGAAGAGGGGCAAGAGGTAGTGGCATTATCCTCCGTGTAATTGAAGGTTGAGAGACTTGAGAATCCCACAGTTTCAGCACACGCCGATGATGGATGGAATACCTCTATGATTGCCTTTGATGAATAATCTGCACTTGCGAAGAAAACAGATGAATGATGGATGAGACAAGGATAAATTCTTGCTAACATCCATCCAGATGGTCGTTATGTCAATCTTTCTATCATCTACTTATCTTCGATCGAATCCTTTTTTACAATGACGAACTCCAGGCTGAGTGGCAGGTCTAAAGTATCAATTTTTAGGTAGAAATCAGTGAAAAATGTATGCAGACATTTCGTTTTTCCATTGTCGATTTACGTAACTTAGTGTTAGAAAGCAAGCACTACATGCACGTAAGACGATGCGATAACTGAAATTTGCTACACGTGTTTCATTTTCGACATGCTTGTAATCCTACATTAAAATGGGATGCAGTTTCAAAGATTTAAATAACGCTTCCTACACAGTGTAGGGTGCGTACTCTAGTATACGCTGTACTAGTATGCCAGCATGCGCTGAAATCATTATGACTGCAAGGGAGGAGTAGAGTCGCAAGGTGATTGCTACATACGAATATTATGTCACCTGAAGCATTTGTGTAAACCTTATGGTTAATGGCATGCAATCGTCATGCCCTCGTAATTTCGTTAATAGCCAACGCATTGTCTGTGATTGTCACACAAATTTCACAGCGATTAAATGAGCAATGGAACTTCTATTCATGTCTTTTATTTCAAACATGGATTACGGTAATTACTCTGTTTATTTGGATAATTAGTCGGCTAGGTTAATAGTTGTATTGTCTATCTGTCCAAGCATAACGAAATCTTAAATAAAAGACTTACACATGATCGAAATTTAACAAATGCGCCCGCTTAATAGATGCTGCGGAGACAAAGTTGTTTGCTTGGTGTGGAGTCGATAAGGATAGCATCGATCATTCGACTTTACAGTTTTTAATGTAGTAATGACATAATGGGTCGTATGCACAGTTCATAGGTCATATGTCACCGTTAACATAAAAATTAGCTTCATCAGTGTAGAAAGTCATCGAAGAGAACTACCGCGATTCTTCCAGACGCTTTAGAGCTCATTTGCAAAACGCTGTGCTTCTGTCGGGGTCATCTTCACTAAGATGCTGCAACATTTGCACTCTATACGGATGACATTCAAAGGCATGTAAAATTCGAAGAACACTGCGTTTACTAAGTCCATGTTCTTGTGATAGACGACGAGAGTTTTTGTGAGGACTTTGGAAACCGCAGCTAAAATTAAAATCGATGAAGCATCATCCGTCACAGAGCGATGTCTTCCACTTCTTTCACGGTCTTCGACACTTCTGGCTTCCTTACATTTAACTGTCAGTTTTCCAACGGCACTGTGTGTAATTGGTGAATCGTGATCTTTCGGGATATCGACGATTGAAATCATCTGCTATTGCTCAGTAGCTCTCGATAGCGGCGTGTAATACATCAATGCATCCTTCATTTGACAGTGCCATAACTGCGTTGCAAAGCTGAATGAAGCGATGCCTTAAATGCTGAGCAAATGAATAAATTTCTTGATGTTGAATAAATATCAATCAATATCTTGCATAATGAAATAATGACAAATAATATGATGAATAAATAGTGATAAAAAAAGATAATTCGTAGATCTGAAGTACTGTGTAGCAACCTATGACTACTTGTAGCCTACAAAATCATGCCGATTAGAGAATGTGAAGATTTCTATTTGCTATTATTGAGATCGATGATTGCATTTTTCGTTGCTTTGAAGCTTTCGAATATAAGATAATATGATTGAAAGTGCCAATTGTCTAGATGAAATTATTCGTTAAATGGGCTGCCATTAAAATTCTCAATAAAGTATCCTAAAAATCATTTTATAACGACAGCGATAAAATGAAGAGGGAAGACTTTCCGCTTCTTGTAAGAGCGATTTTAAAAAATCGCGCAAAACGTTGATAGGCCTTCTATAGTCGATCTTACAGCATAGCATGAAAGAGTATGTCTACGGAAATTGTGTATTATAAGAATATGTAATTATGTACATGTTTTTTGTAGAGATGCAATTTGTAGCCTACATTGAATTAAACGGCACCCTATGGTATTACATGATATATGATGTCCTATAAATACATTGATGCTTCATTCCAGTACTCGAGTAATAATCGAGTCGTGGTCATTCGAGCAATGCCAAACACTAGTCTATGATATAAACTTAAATTCAAATCGCTTGCTAATCTCTTTTTGGCTTCCTCCCATCTCTTTCGGAAACGGAGAGCCTACAGTTTTGGTTCTTGAAGAAAATGAGGTCTCACTTGCATGCTACGTAGAAATGTGGTACAAAAAGATGCTATTCCGAGAAAAGTAATTCTGTTTGATGCAAAGAGACATTTACAGTATGCTTCGCCTGACGGATTTATTGCATGTGTAAGACATTGTAACAAGTAGACCTACTGAGGTATAACATGTATTGATATTAGCCAATAATTTTGTTTCTGATGAACAGTGTTATTCACTCACAAAAGTGCCTATTAAACTAAAATTGTCCTAATAAGTATAACTAGGGGTACCTATACATATTAACGGCAGTGATATCGTTAATAAACCCATGATCTTTCAGTGTAGGGGTCTATGAGTGTACATAAGCGTGTAGCATCATGCTTTCGAGTTACTTTGTTGATTGTTATTATCTTGTAAATAATAAGACTTACAAACACTGGAGATTCATGGATTTTACATTATTAAATGAGATAACTAGCCATCCTATGTTTATTCAAAATCAACTTGCTACTTCGGAAAAACGTCAAATCAATGAGGAAAACCATTTCATCAGAAATACTTCTACTTGAACTTAAATCTCCAAACAATTGTTGTGCATGTATGACTACATTTCTGCTCAAGAGCACCTTTGCCCTCTTTTGCCCCTCCTGAGTCAGGGAAATAGGGCAAAGTCGACCTTCGCCCCCCTGTTTCGTCATCGCTGGATATTGAACCTCCAAGAATACCCCGTGTCTTCATCTTGTAATCGCAAGTTCATGTGATGATCTCTTTCGAAATTGGACAATAACAAGGAAGGGGTATTTTCCACAAAGCGTCCATCCATTGTGCGGTAGTGAAGAGCGAGAGAAAGGTGTCGGAGAATTATGTAGGTATGAGTGTCAAATTCATTGCCGCTTTAGTGAAATTTCAATGCCCTACTCTTCAAGACTCATTCTGTCCGCTGTTCAAATTCCGTGCGATCAATCTACTGACACTTCGGAAATAGTGAAATGATAAGCTCCACTACTATAACTTTGCAAAATTGTGATATCATGAACAGTGATCGCCTGTGTAGTAACTCACACGGTGAGACTGTACATGCATTATTCAACCGATGGAAATTTAGTATTATGGATTAGTTAGTGGTAGTTGACTGGCCTCCAAATTGAGAAACTATGCGAAGCACTTTAGATTTAAAAAATGACATTTAAAAAAATCGGATGGCCTACAAACATCGACAGTTGAAGACGCTGGACGCCGAAGGCAAGTCTTTGATACGTTAAACATTTACTTTATCATATCGGTCTATTAACTGAAAAGGGGAGTTTTTATTACTTTTGTCTAACGTACTCAGTAGTTCCTCATGTTGAAAAAAGCTGTGTTATCTCTCCTTGGTAAACAATAGTTCACGACCAAACAATTAGCTTGAATGTATATACAGTGTGCACGCCCGAGGCATTTCGCTCATCAACTGTGACCACCAACATTAAAAAACAAGACAGTAAGTAGGTATGCAGTCTTATTTTTACGTTGCCTAATGTTTCATGGCGCAAACTGTTTTTACCAAAGAGAGATAACACACTTTGAAAATAGAACATCTTAGGTATACTGTCGGGTGACAACGGGGAAAGTCATTAAGTCAATCATCTTCAAAGTGATTATGGATAAAGCAGTATTTCCCGTGTGTGCTGACATGGCATTTAAAAATGACTTCTGGTTTAGGTTCATTTGAAAAAAAATATTTACAAAGCAAGTAGATTTGACATTGTCATCTTCTTATCTTGCAAGGAATTCATGTGGTGACTTTCTTCCGATGAACAGCACTCAATTAGGAATCTTTAAAGGCATGTTAGCACAAGGTTGGGTCCAAACTTGGGCTTGGGTACCCCCGAGCCCGAGATTAAATCTTGGGGTACCATCCAAGACCCAAGACCAATATTGCCTCCATGATTGGACCCAAGAGTGGCTATTTCTCTAATGAAATGGAACAACAATTTCCGGAACATGTTTGGAATTTTGATTGAGATTTAAAATTGCATGAAGATATTTTGAATCATACCATATTATATATATTGCTATCCAATTAATATGTATCTAATGTTGACATTGATTACTATTTTTTACATGAATCTGTTATTGCGGAATTGAGGCCATATTAATATTCAGCTAAATGTTTTAATTATCGGCATAGGTTGTCTCCGGTCTTAATATCATCAACTCTGTTAACGGCTACAGCCTAATAATTTCCTAATTAGAGCAACATGCATGACTATGCTACATTCCTTACAACATGTCTGATAGAGAAACGAAAGACACATAACATAGGCCTCGTATAGGATGAAAATAGCACAATCGTAGATATAACGATATTTTTACTAATCGTAAGAAGCAATCATCCAAGAATGTCACTGCATTATATGATACCGACATCTTTCTATTTCTAATACATGTAGCCTAAACATGTAGAATAAACAATATAGGCCTTAGTTTTTAAATTTTTAAGACAAGAGGCTATGTGAAGCAAGTTATCTACGAATTGTTGTAGGCTACCAATTTAACAGCATAAGCGTTATAAAGGTATTGGTTTAATGCATTGCATTTTTTTATGTATTATTTGTTTTATTTCTGTCTAACACAATGTGCATTACATCTAGCTTAATGGATTAAATTCACAAGAAAGCCATAGGTAATCAAAGCATAGTTTAAAAAGCTAATTAAACAAACTATCAGATAGACATTTACGGTAGGTCTATATCAAAGTTGATGTTAGCATAGTTTTATTATAGAAAGACCAATCGTGTGGTAGAAGTAGGTCACATATATACATGTACATGCATGTAAGCTTACATGTAGATGACTTGCTATGACATGATGTGGTCATATACATGTACTTAGGTAGAATTTTTCCAAGAATAATTGATCGTTCATAGTCAATTTCTTTACTCTTGGAGGGGTATCCAAGCTCTTGGGTCCGCACCCCAAGATTCTTGGGTACCCCCAAGACTACTCAAAACCGAAGAGTGAACCGAAGACCCAACATTGGTTATTTTAGTGCAATCAATCTGTATTGTAAAAGCAATATACTAAACTGAAAATGATAAGTGCCAATAATTAAATCAAAATTTATCATCCGTGAATTCTATCATGTCAATCAATTAGGCACTAAGTAATCTACATGTAACTCTATTAATGTAAAATCCTATCCGTAATCTTATAAGGCTTCAATAGGTAAGTGACTAATGCAAGTGCATGCGATATAGTAAGGAATTAACTTAATTGGAATCACTTATACGAATTATGAAAAATTGCTCACTTGAACGTTCCTCGACTACGAATTCTACTGCTATACTTGCTACAACGTGTGGGTAATACTTTATCAATTTGGTCAACTTTGTTCTAACGATGACGGTTGATTGGTCATTAGAAAATTGACACCGCACAGACCTGTCATCTGCCGTCTCCCTGCTGTGATTGTTTAAGAAGATAGAAGTGTTTGAGATTAAGATAAAGATAAAGTTATGAGATCTTGACAAGGACTCATTGTTCGTTCTCTACAGGTGTTAAGAATCATTCAAAAGTTCAGCAAAACGTGTCTAAGAATGAAGAAAAGTGTGATACTTAAAATGATTAAACTTGTTGGTAATGAGTTCATCAGCAGGAACTCGACCAGGATTCGTGTTTCGGCCCCTAATTCCTGAACGCGCACGGCACGAGCAGCTTTATGCCATGCTTGAAAAAAAGACGGAATTCCTTCTAGCTTCATCTATGCTGTGCATGGAAATTTTAGTCGCGACTAGCAATGAGTCATTCACAATCCTATCTCTGCCTCTAAACTGTCCAAAAACTGGCACAAGTCGCCACTTGGAAGCTCCTAGTCCCGTCTAGACTTTGCATACGGCCCAATATAGTGTAATATATAACAATCAGAGTTCTGAGAGATTTAAATTGTTTTAATAATTGTACCGGGTATAGCAGATAGATATGCCCGCTGTGAACTAAATGAAATACACATGTAAGCCTACTTCTTCAATTAAGTGAAAACTCTTCACATATTAAAATGATGAAAAAAAGGTCAAATGTCTCCTGAATCAACTATTTTACTGAACTTTATCGTCATAGTATTCAGAAATCTGCGTGTCCTCCCTTTGCAGCTCAAGCCTAAGCCGCGCGATCATCGAATGTAAAAGCGTAGTTCTTCGAAAAGTTGCTTGTCGTACAACGGGCTATGTACAGCCCGTTATGAAAACGGGCTCCAGTTGTCGCTGTCCCGGTATCTCCATTGTCATACCATGCAATCGTGGTTCCACTGTGTCTTCAATGATGGCTGTGACATCCTCGTACGGATTTAAGTTTAGAGAACTACCGTGCCATTGTGTGGTATCGAAGAAATCGATTCCTTCATTCCTTATCTATTGCTGAGTGACAGGTGCTTTAAAAATGGTGCCTTATCATGAAGAAAAGTTGCATAAGATAAACTCAGCACATTGTATTCATTCTTGAGAAATGGCACATCACAGAATTAGACAACTTGCTCCTTCTCGAATGGATAATTCGTGTATCGCTTGCTATTGGAAATAACAATAATCTACAGGCCTCACTAAGTGGTAGGAGATTTGTGTACAATCATACCTAGAAACTTACAGTGTCGTGCAAAAGTGCTCCCATGCTTTCGATTTTCAAATATAAGTATATAATTTATTTTCTAGCACCAAACTAATGCTTCTATCAAATTTTTCCACTATACCTCAGCACATCATTGAGTAAAAATATAAATTTAGGTCGATGAGTTCAATCACACACGAGTTCTGAGTACTTCACAATTTGCTCGGGAGACTTTTATTATTCAGTAGCGCACGAATTCTGCGAGGAATGCCATCACTGAGATTCTCACACACTTTGTCTTGATGATGTCTCAACACTATATTGCTACTAAGTTTTCCTTTATGTCATCTACGTGGAACCGAGGCTCATTCATGCTATTAAACACCGCTTAAGAATATTGTGGCAGAAAACGAGTTTCACAACTTTGTATTCGTATGACGCAATTTTGCTCCTACATCTAAGTGCACTGTAATTTATTGCGTTATTCATAATTTTCATTCTATACCTGAAATTTGTAACTAAATTCTAGTTACAGCTGAGACCTGTAATGCCTTGCAGTCCCATTATGCCTTCATTGCTGTGTCTTAGTTCTCTTAGTTCACAGTCACTCCACGTCTTTTCATTATCAGATTTCTATAAAAGTAATTTGAATCGATTCTACGTCCGCGTCACAATCGATAATGAAATCTAAATCATCGCAAACAAGTTATTCAAGTCATTATTGCTGTTATGCAAGTCAATTGAATCTCAATCCGTACTAACACCTAACATAATCAGTAGTCTGACAAAAAACCAGCGTTTGCAAATTGTTACCCTAAGAAATAGCACTTTCAAATCCATAAGATGTTTCAAAGAGTTCTGTTGGTATCTGCTGTATAGAGTAATATCATCACACAAAAGACTTCAATCATCGAATGAACCCACATCAGAGCAGGAGCAGTTTCACATGCAGTTCTAAACATAATATGCACCAGCATTTCAAGCATCGGGTCAAACTCTTGTTCTTGGGTTGCATCAGCTTCCAAGTAATGGAACGACTTCAACTCTGCGAGGGTCCAATTAACACTTATTACTATCTGATTTTTTTGCAGCATCGTGCGGAATGGTTCGAAAGAACGAATTGGGCTTGCCAGCATGACTTGACACCTTACCATACAGCTAGAAATGTGAAGACTTTCACGAGCTTGCGCTAGTTTGAAGTCTCACAATTGTCCGAAAATAGTCCCTATTTAAGTCCCAGTGAGAACTTGTAGGGTTGCCTCAAAAAGCGATAGCGAAAGCTTGAAATTCAGAAGAAATCCGAGCCAATCTGCTGATATTTGAACCGTGCTTATCACTATGACGACGTCATCAGGACCTCTGAGAATCGTATTGATTGCCAACCCGAATTGAGATGTGCATCGCAGCTGCAGGTCGGAACAATAGGTATTGAAAGAACTTTTTTAATGGTTTGTTGTAGAATTTTTCAAATACGGTGTTTTAAGTCAAAATTGTGTTTTAAAAGTCTATACAGCCTAATATGGTTTATCGTAAGTCTTGATATGCCTCCTAAGACTCGTAATTCAGCCACAAATTATCAGTTATAGAGTAGAAATTATGAATATCGTCATTGATTATAGTGCACTTTATTGTAGGAACAAAGTATCGTCATAAGAATCGGGAGCTATGTGAAACTCGCTTTCAGTTACATTTTTCTTAAAGAGTGATTAATGGCATGATGGGCCTCAATTCCACCTAAATTACAAGGGAAAACTTGGTAAGAATATGCTAGCAAAGCATTTGACAACAATCTTGGTTCTCTAACAGGAAACTTATCGATCAATTACATGTGCAGCAGTGTAAAAGCTCATTGACGGCGACAGTGACACCGAAAAAATGAGTGTTCCATTTAGTTTTGCCTACCTTGTATTCTTTGTAAATGAATTGTCCAGATTTGACAATAAAGTAAATAACTATGTAGTGCATAATGTAAAAAGTATTGATAGAAAGTTACACTTTATCATAAAATCTGGAAGGTCCGCATCTAAAATGCTCAAATAAAGGTTCGAAATAAAAATACAGTCCATGTGGATGAGTGCGTATTTGACGTATAACAGCGAAAACGGGTCCAATGAACTGATAAGTTGTGTTGTGAGCATGCTTCACCGGTGTCAAAATGCCTTCCTTGAAAATACAGACAAAGTCAACTAGGGCTCATTTTACATGTATTAAGAATAAAATACATATTTATTAAAGGATTATAAGTACAGGAAAAATCTTTGGAAAAAATACAAAGTTGTTATTTTCATCACTAATTCTAGTTGCAAACATTTTGCAAGGCATTTCATATGAATTCACAAATCAACAACAATTTGTCCGTCTCGTAGATATGTGCATGGAAGATGAATAATGGGTCAAATGCGCTATGGGTAGGCATCTATGATAGTAGGATCATTTAACCAGCCCATAATTCTTTCACTCCTTTTAACCTAAAAGTCACTATACAGACGCATTTAGACTTTCAGAACGGACTCCTTCTAAATGCGAACCATATGGTCCCTACATAGTATGGATACGGACCGTATGGATATATAGACCTATGGATACGGACCGTTTCATACTCTTAATAGTGCGACATGTTCGATAAATCTCCTGATCAAATACTGCGAACACTCATAATTCACACATTGTGCAATTGTACCCTGTCTCTATAAATAACGAATGCGTGAAATTCTCAGTAAACACTACACCGCTGTTTGAATAATTATTGAACAATATTAGACTACATGCGATTTTGCCAAGTAGGTAGTTGAGAACTGGATTAGTAACAATGTAGGAAAATGTGAAATCATTCAATCTTTCCTTTCTTCTCAGTGTTTTCTTTGAGACATTCTTCTGGTAGACACACAATAATTTTTCTTCCCTCAGAAAGTTTCCGTTGATATCAGCTAATAAAAATGGCAACATGCTTTTTTAATGGGCACTAAGTAGACTTATTGCGTTTGTGGTCGTTGTGAACGTGGGCGTATAATTAGGTTGAATGATCATTGTTCATGTGACATCGCATTCTCTTAATAATACCTCCATTTCTAGAGAGGATAAGAGTGCGATATTGTGACAATGAAGCGACTGTTTTGACTACAGGTCGGAGACTAATTTCATTTTCAATGGGTCCTTATTTTCTTAAAGATGACACTTCGATTTCGATGCTAAAATGGAATGTATCTGCGAACTGAAATGTTTGATTAGAAACCAAAATGAAGTCAATAGTCTTATGAAAACTTAAAAATTAGAGCAAAAGCTAAATTATTTCCCGAAATCTGACAAATTGCACTGCAATGATTGTCTGTGACGCTTGAGGAAATCAGCAACCCAACCTAAGGGGAGCCGGTCGGTTATTGATTTCACAAAATATTCACTCTACTTTTTGTCAATTTTAATACATGTGAGTTTCATAATAATAATAATATACGTTTATTGAAAATCACAAAAAGCCCCAATAATGAAAATCGTGGGGCTAAGTTACAAGTCATGAGAAATTAAATCAATGTGAGGTCATAAAAAGAGAAAACACAAGCAATGAACACCCTCACGAAAATTTCTCATGATTTTTCATGAGACTTTTCTCATAAGTGTCTCATGAAATTTCATGCGGATTTTGAACGTTTTCACATGTAATCTCATCAAATTTCATGAGTTTCTCATAAAAATTTCATTAATAAATTGACAGTTGCTCTTTCAAACTTCTGGATTTATTTTTCTGGCATTTAGTTATTGAGGCTTTCTTAGCCTCGCCACGTTGCCCCTGAGCATTCCCGCGCCATGTCCACAATTCTATTTCAGTATTCGCAATAGTGAACCATTATTGATATTGCGATGAGACATTGAACTGTTATTGCCACAGAATTAGATTGTTTAATCGCATCACTTTGCTAGAAGTGCAAACTGATTCAAACAGATGGCACACGCAGGAACTTAATAAGTGGGCAAAAAGACATTTTTAATACCTTGCAGAGATAGGAAAAATAGTCGTGCGTCGCTTCCGGATTGCTCTGAATTCCTTCAAAATGCTCCGATCGCCACGAATCTTTCAGATTCAAAGAATTCAGATCATTGCGCAAAGGTTTTCTCGATAATGTTGGGCCCTCCGATCATTTTAAAAAAGTTAGCAGGCGCATGAAAAAACGTTCACAAACTTCTCTGTAGAACTTGACATCGTCTGTGTCTCTTTGCTGTGTGATCCGGTTGATAACAGTCACTGAAACTTTGCACAATGTGGCGTGTTTAATGTTGAACTGCCTGCGCATTGTTCGATTGCTATGGTATTTAGTCAGGATATTGTGCCATTTCATTTACGTTACATGTCCCAATACTTCCCTTCTAGTCAAACAAAAGAAGAGACAACCTGTCTAATTCTGTGGTTATTGCATCTCTATTTTAAACATCTCGCATTCAACATCTAATTGTAAAGTCAAATTATATATGCATCATTTCGAGAATACTTTTGCAGATCGCTATGATGTATTCTATATTGATGCTTTTTATAGACAATATTGTTGCCTTCATAGACTTAACTTGGAGATTCTTGTCGATTGAATAAGCTTCTTTATGATTCTTTCCTTTCGCGGCTAGCATGCATACCTTATTACTTATAAACTTATTTTCACAAAAACCTCATGAATGCTCACTATTTTCCCATGAACGTATCATGAGATATTATCCTCATGAATGTTCTCATTAACACTCATGATATTCTCATCAAAGCATCACGAGGACATCATGAGTTTAATATTTTCTTATGAGAATATCATGAGGTTCATCGTAACCTCATGAGCTCTCATAAAAATCTCATGAATTCTCATTAAATTTCATGAGTTCTCATGAAAAATTTTCGTGAGGTCAACAACAGATTAAGTAAACATGATCACAGGGAGAAACCGTCATAAAACATTCTATTCATGCATACAGAAAAACTTATCCGTCTTCAAGATGAACAGCACAGAGTAATTTGTAATTTCCTGGAATATGGCAGCGTACGCGGAACTAGTTCAATAAGCGGATGTTCACAGTTTGTTATGATGTTTAGAAACAGTTTACGTGTTTGCACAGTTCTCCGATATTCCAATGGCACAAAAGATGTACAATCGCAATGGTCCTAGTCGCAAATTATCTTATGACAACATCTTTTGAGTTCTGTCAAGAAGAGTTGAGCTAGAAGCCTTTAAATTTACAATAAGATGGCAATTATGCTCAACCATACTTCGGATACATGAACAAAAAACCAAAACCAACTGCTCCTTTGGAACAAAATCCCTCAGCTATCGTAGCGCATAGATCTTAGACGAGGCATTCTTTGTAACTTCAGAAATATGAAATTTCCAAGTGAGTCGTTCATCAACAGTAGCACCAAAAGCTTCAGCCGCTCAATACAAGGAATTTATTGTAATGACAAATTACCTGGTTTAAAATACATGTTGCAAGTCATAAACATCTGCTGACATTTTGATTCATTGGTTCATCTTGTTGCTATCAGCCCAAATTTTTAACCATTCTACTTTGTATAGGTGCAACATAGAATTGACATTATTTGTTTTAGAAATGGTACAGCACACGGTAATATCGTCAACATATTTTATCATTAAAGCACTGTTTGTGTCAATAAGGAGGTCATATAGAAAAATGCCGCATAGAAAGGGGCGCTAATGGTGACCCCTGTGGCACACCGCTGGACATCATGGAAGAAAAGACTGCAGTTCAACGTAGCAAAGTGCGTCAAGGTAACAAAATTTAAAAAAAGCTAACGACTAGTTAATTTTTAAAAGGTGCAAAATATGATTTGAAAGAAAATTTTTATATCCTAATATGTCTGAAAATTTAAAAATACTTACTAGAAGGACAAACAACGGTTCTCCTCTCCACATGTGTAATGAATTGGCGAGTAAGTCGTTCTGTTCAAAATTTTGTTTATCACTTATATATTGAAAATATTCTATTCAGCAGTCTGCCCATTCAGATGATAAGAGGACAGGTCTCTTTACAATCAAAATACCAGATCTAGCCAACACAGCGGGATTACGCTATCTAAAATCTACCAAGTGTGTAAGGGAATAAAATTTAATTCCTTAATCTAAAACGTGAAATATAATTCTACAAAATATGAATACAAATTATTTGAATATTTTTAATGAGGTCATCAACAGCAACTTGGTCAGGACGATCCAACGAACCATCTGAAAACGATTCCGCAAATAGTTAGATAAGAACATGATCAGAAAATTATCTATGTTCCATGATGTCTATTCATATTCAAGAATGTGATATGTATATGCATGTACAAAAGTACTTCACTATGTGTTTATGCTCTTTCATAGGCTCTCCACATGAGCTTGTTAATAGTGTGATTATCAAGCGGACTATGAAAATCGATAATACGAGTATAATGACTGATTTTAAATAATCAGTAATTATTAATAAAATGTTCTTGGTGCGAACAATTGCAAGTTGCTTTTATATACACATTACCAAATAATATGTGCCTAGAAATTACTGACACTGAACATCGCCGCTTCTTCCATGCATGCGGTGTTCATGAAACTTTGTGACGTTGATTTGTTTCGCCACTGAAGAATCTCATCTGCAGCTATTTTATACACAATCATATTGCTTTGTAGGCTATCGTGCGAATGTCCTCATTAGCAAATATTATTTTAACATTTCCATCATGTAAATCTGTAGCGTAATCCAATTTAAGAATAAGACGTATGAATTTTGAATATTCAACACACAGAGAACATTCAATATTAATATGTGTGTGACTTGATTATTTCATTTCGAATTCGAAATGAGACTAATTTACATAAATGAGGATCATTAGTTGAATCCAGCCACATGTTGATTTTACAAGTACAATGGAAACCTTTTCTAGAAATTACATCTACAGTATATGTACTATTGACGCAAGCTGCAGAATAAATGGTACAGCTGATTTCTACGGATGAAAATAGTTATTTCCCAGGTGCAGATTTCCATGACTGCATAAATACCTATTCAAAAATAACATGCGAATATGTATATTGTAATACCTGTAAAATTATGGTCACAAACTGCAGTATCAATTATCACTTTTTCACTGTTAGTTCATGGTTGGCAGTAGCCATAGAGACAGCATTTTTGTTATCTTTGCTATGTACGGTTGCAGCCAAAATATAGAGAGAAGGAGAGATAGAGTGAAAATATTCCACTCGAGAAGAAGGAAGCAAAATTCTCTCAAGAAGGCTCTTTGATTACTTTTGTACCAAAACCGACTGTGACTTTATTGGAGAAATTGGTTTAATTAATTTCTATTGCATCCCACTCATCTCAGTCTAACTATAATTTCCCGCGCTCTTGATATTTGCATGAAAATCTTTAAGCTCTTGCGATACGTGCTCACTCAATGGAATATCGCTGAGGTGAAGGAGGATAGAACGAAATACATTTCACGGTTCATGAGAGAAGGTACTCAGCGACATCTCTATCGACGAATGCGGATTCAACGTCTGGAGTCTGGACTGCTAGGCCTCAAGGTCGATCACCTCAAGGAGAAATAGCAGTGCGTACAGTTGAAGGAGAAAGATGGAGGAATTTAACAATTTAACAATTTGTTTAGCTGTTTCACTCGTCTTTGGACTCGTGCACTTCATGTATGTCGAAGGAGGAATGAGAAAACCGGAACTTCAAGAAATTAAAACAAATCAGTTTTGAATCTGAAATCCGCAGTTTCCACAGACGTGTTTACATAATGATTAATCCACAGAAGTGTGTATATGATGATTAACTTCAGCTTTAATTAGACAATTGCTTATAAACTTGAAATTAATCTTGCAGCTTGATGTCATTAGGTATTGAAAGCAATGAGGTTTATGTTACAGCATTGAAAAACCAGTCACTTGCAAAGTGTCGACTAATATTTTAGCGTCGCAATTTATTGAGACATGTGAATACGCTCCGGTTTTCCTATATCGGTGTGCCTTCAATGTGATGCAATTCTTTCAAAATACATGTAGACTTTGCTGGACAACGATAGCAACTGCATCTAGGCAACCTCGGAGCATCGAATGCACAATTCACTGCCTCTGGCTTTTCACAGGGTCGAACATCTCTTGAGCTCCGTTCCTAACAAAACCATGAAAGATGGGCTGCCAGCTGGGAATCGAATCCAGTCCTCGAAATGCTAACTTCAGGGTTGGAACCGGCCGCCTGCCGGCCGGACTGTGTCAGTTTTAGCAACGCCGGCCGACCGATTTATTTAATTAGATGCATGTCGACCGTTGACGACATTCAGTCTTCATGCTTGGTCAATCATTAAGAATGTGTAAATGTGACATATGTTGAGAGTATCTACATGCATGTTTTGTGACACAAATATTGCGAACATTATTACAAAATCATTACGGGTAACTTATACGTGCAGTTCAAACCCTTCTTTGTCTCAAATAAAGTTTCCAGAATCATGAATTATTGCCTGCATGAAGTTTGGAAGCATTGCGCATTCCTCAACCTATCTTGTAAAATTATTCCAGATCTTCAATGATTTCATTACATGGGATGCTTTATATAACACATCGATGGAGCTTAGAGATGTTATGAGTAATAGTTTTCAATGTAACATAGGGCCTACTACCAAAACATTTGACAGTTGATTGTGATAAACTAGCTGCACGCGATCAATTTTGATTGACGTTGTCCAGGTACTGCTACAATCCCGTTCAGTTTTGGAACAATCACTTAATTGAAAAATTGATGACAGGTTTGGTCAGCTCATTGTTCCAGACTCTTATGCGTCAGCTTGTGGTCATCAGAACTTTTATAGCTAGAAAGACTTTTATTATATTGGAACTATGAATTAGTCGACCTTTTCTAGATTTCCTGCGGAGGCGGAATATACGTATATATACGTGTAATTAGCATTTTTTAGTAGCCAAAGTAGTTTACTAACTAGTTGCTAAGGGTTAATCAATAGCCTAAAAGAGAGATAACTCGTCCTTACTAGATGAATATAGGCTCAATATTCAAGCAACGACGATGCGATGTCCCGGCTCGAAGCTTTAAACTTGGCTTTTCATTCGGAAACTTCCATTCTGCGGAGTCTCGTTTGCTCTCTGGTGCATACAAAGAAAGCGGTGTCTCATCTTCAGTGATGATGTTTAAGAGAAAAGATTCGCCAAGTTCTTCGAACAGCGTTAGATTTTCAAGGCAAGCTTGTTGCCGTCGATCTTGAAGTTCGGAAGTCAAGAACTTTGGAACAAAGCGAATGCAAAGTTTGCGCAACCCCATTTCTTTCAGAAGAGAGTGACACGAACCAATGCTTACGTTGATGGCATTTGCGAGTCTTGACACTGTTATGCGACGTTGCTCCTTCACAAGTTTTTAATTTTTAGTTTTGGAATAACTTTACAGAATTGTCGATTTCCAAAGGCCGGCCAGGTTTGTCGTTGTCGAAGACCGAGTCCCTTCCTCTTTTGAAATCACTAATCCATCGATGAATCGTGGCTTTAGACGGCGCTTCGTCGCCGTATGTCTCTTGAAGCATTTCTTTAATTCTGTCGGCAGGCGTGTTTCGCAGAACGAAAAATTTTATCACAGAGCGGTATTCAACAGGATGAATGCGCATGATTGTAGTCAATAAAATTGAAATGAATGAACGAAATAGCTCTTATTCAAATTTAAACTATGATTTCAATCAATAATCATTGGTATCATTGAAAATTCAAATAACTTTGCAGCATCAACCTAGATATGTCATAGATCAAGTGCATAACAGTTCAATGCGATCTGAAATCGAGAAGTGGATCTGTCTCACTACTTATTGAACCAACCACGTACACATATTATTATTGTAACAATGTTATTACAACATGAATGCTGGATCATTATTTTGATTATCTGCTTTCAATGCTTCTTGTGCTTGATTGAGCATGGAGTCACAATAATAATAAATTTTATTTCTTGAATCACAATACAAATATAATTCGGTGAGTGCAATTACAAAACAAAGAAGCGCGAAACTCCGAATAATATACAACTCCGAACTATTGTTTAAAAAGTAATGAAATCATATAATTGTATCAAACATCTTATTCAGCAATCAGCAGCAAGGCTTACAACATAAACCATGATTAATGAAATCTATGAACCACACAAATACACCTGCGTGCTAGGTCGTCAGAACAGTAACTATCTCATGACCTCTCTAAGACTTTGATGGCATTACTTTTTTACTTCTATGGTCTCATCTAGTAATCTGAAAAGATGCATAAACGTCTTGCAGTCCAAGAGTCCACTCTGAAGCACAATTTTGGAAGAATAAACTTACAGTAACCTGCATACATTCTGCTTTTTGGTTAGTTCCAAAAAATTTAATACGCAGTCGCATTTATTAAAAAAAATAAAAAAAAATTATTGAAGCCATCTTTGTTAGCAAATATGGAAAGTTCACCTTACTCTTCAAGGATTTGTTTGTCTCTCGTCGAATAGCTACATCAATCTTTTCAAATGGAAATATGTAAATAAGTCTGGAGCTCTCCGTCTCACCTCTGTTTGGCATTGTTTATTGTCTGATGCCATTGAATTTTAGTCATATTACCATCCATTATTACCTATTATTATTCAATAAATTGCACCCATTAGCGCCTCCTATTTCAGTATTACCTCAATTAGCATATGTCTTCTATGTAAATTACTGGAGCTCTTCAACGATCCGCCCAACTCGCTATTAAAACCAAGTCGATGCTCGTCTACACTGTTGATCAAACGTCCTACGCAATCCTCATCAAAAGCACATGTTTTCCTATTATTTTATAAATTATCACACGTATAGAGGCATGACAAAGCACGTTCGCGTGAACACCCCCCCTTTGGTATCATAATACGGATGCATTGATTATAAAGCATTGCCCAGAAGCACAATCATACCAATCAAAATCTGCGAAGTGCACGTTGAGTAAATTACTGTCTAATCGACACGAAGCGCAATTCACAAATGTAAAAATGTATTTAAAAATTTACACATTTTGTGAAAAGTCTGGATCTGCTTCTGCTCGTGATAGCAGCATTGTCTTGAGCTGCATGAAGTGTTACAGCGATCTCATGGATTGAATGATGCAACACATACAGTCATAGGAAATGGCACTCTATTCATCTTGCAAAATAACTCTCAAATGAGCCAGGGCTTCGAGGGTCATCCTATACATTCCATTGGGCTACTTCATGTGAATCAGGGTTGACTCCGGGTCTGGTCCGTCTGGGTTCTACGGGTCCAGGTTTGTCCGGGTGCGCCGGATCCTCCGACTCTATATAACCGGACTGGAAATTTTCTACTCTCTCCCTTTTTGTATCTCTTATATTGCATGGCTGTTGGTACTTATCATAAATTGTTATGAGGAATCTGAAGATTTGGAGATTTGTATGTGCAGCACAGTGCATGATATTAATTAATGTCATTTTCTTAAAAAGAACTGGCATGCAGTTATAGCCTACCAAGGCCCTGCATGGTTACCAAATGGCAAAACTAAAAGATGATATACGGCAATAGCTGGCATCATGATTTCTAAATCGTTGACTCTAGGCCTATTCAACAATTGGTGACCTGCATGCTGCAGAGTTTTAGCCTATACAAGTAGCTATGCGGCTCTACGGCGGAATGCATAGGTACGTTTTCTGGGACCTAGACATGCATAGTCTAACTACCGATGCTTCAGGATTTATCGCATGTATGCTTGCATTGGAATTACTAGCCTAATGCATGGTCTTTCACAATCGATTGCTTCTAGGCCTATTGAGAGTATAGAATCTTGTAAATAGGTTATCATGCAAATCTAAATATAGGCCTAGATGTTAAGTGATGTTTGTACAACACGGATCTGCCCTTTATATATAGGCATAGGCCTAATGTTTCTTTTTAGCTACGGAAATGTGAAAAAAATTCCGAGTCCGCGGATCCGTCCGGCTCCAACGGTTCCAGGTCTATCTGGATCCGCGATCTGCTTGACCCGAAGCCTCCGGATCTTCCGGATCGAGGAGCCCCACGATTCAGACCCGGATTCAACGCCGATGTGAATATAGTAGTTATCGTTTTCCTAGGCAGAAGGGATAAGGTCGTCCATTATCATCCCATAGGACAAACACCGGATCGATGGCTCTAATCCCAAGTGAATAGCGACGTCTATTTAAGCTTCACGGTACCTTTGAACCTCTTGCAGAACAACTTCATATCAAAAGATCGGATTTCATATTCCAGGTTGTAGCTGCTCAGACCATTACCGATCCACCAACATCACTTCGACGATTTTGACTTACATGTACATCGAGATGCATTTTTATAGAGTTACACTCGCTATTCGCTATTCACTAGCCGTCAAACAAGTCAGCAGCATCCCTTTAGTGTAGTCGATCGATAGACAATAACAATAGTAAAACATTGAGACACATAGGCGTTGCCATAGGCGTTGCTTGTACATTATGAACTTGATGATCATCAGCCAGATTGCTATTATTCCCTCTTTTCTAAGAATCTGTCTGTGACTGACTTGTTCTTCTCGAGACAATCACAGCCGACAGTTTTGCACTGTGACTGGGTGACAGTAGCAATACAGTAGTAGGGTAGATGCTCAATGGAAAATGTGAAATAGTGTCGGAAAATTAGCACGAGACCGAGAGAGAAAATGTTCGACTTACACAGACTTAAAGCAGAAGTCTTACTTCGTCCTTTAGGTTTGGGCTCGGGTTTGACACCCAAGCCTTGGGTCCAAAACTCAAGGACCCAAACAAACCCAAGCAACCCACGCAACAACATTGCTGTGACCAGTACTAAACGATATCTTTGTAATATGACTCATTCCAACTTGGCGATATGGACAGATTTTTCCACTTTTGAACATCAATGCTTTCATCATCTACATAATATTCAGAATTGTTTTCTATCTCCAGTTGATAACTAAGACAGTTGCCAACAGTCATTATGTAGAACAACTCTTTTAGCAATTGGTCAATGTAATGCAAGATCGATCTGTATTTGCGTGACAAACGGGACAATTTACGATATTTTGAAAATGGAACTTTGATTCTATTAAAAATTTCTTAATAGGATGCCTTGCATCACCAAATTATGAGTGTCTATTATGACATACGTATCATATTGTTAGAAATTTTAATTGAGAATTTGAGCTAATTTCATGTCTATCAAAATAATACTGATGAAAAAATGGTGAGACGAGCGGAACGTGACGGACGAGCGAACTGACTATATTCCGTCCATGAATAATACCGGGTATCTGCCTAAATTCAAATATGAGAACACTGAAGCCCTCAAAGCCCGTTGTAATATTTTTTGTCAATATTTGTAAAAGATCAATGATATTTTTAAAATAGCTCTCATGAAGTCGTTTGTTATAATTTTGAATTTAAACTGAATTACCATATTGACTTGTTTAAATTACTTGATTGTGGCATACGGGAGGCAATTGGTCATAGCATTAGCAGTATGTAGTGAAAAGTCTCTCCCACTGTTTTTTATCCACTTGTAAAATTCAAAATAAACTAAAATTTGAAGGCAAAACTATTTACAAAGGCAAACGTTTCGTGACTATGTCATAGCCTCAGTACCAGCAAAATCAGAATGTGAAGGAAGTACAAGTGTGAAGTGGATCTTAAATATTGATCGATCTGATCGCTTAGTCGCGGGCATCCGTCAACCAACCAGCTCTTGCTTCCTGTTCAGACCTGGATTCTTAGTCTTAATGTATCTAGCTTCAGTAATGCGGCTTTCAATAGGTGAATTGTGATTGCTAAGAATAATGGGGTTGAAATCTTTAATAGTCATGTTACGCCGATGAAAATATTACGCATGTTCAGAAAGGGCACGTTCAGTTTTTAAACTACTTGTATGTTCTTTTAGACGGGCATGAAAGGACGACTAGTTTGACCGATGTAGCCTACGCCTGTTGGCAGAGCTAGCAGATCAGTAAATTGCTACGTGACGATCATCACACGCATAGTTGCACGTATCATTATGACTATTGCATAAGTCACACTTTATTGCGCCTGCGAGACCTATTATTATTCAGGTATTGGCTCAAAGTTTTGTTAGTTTTGCTAACTAAGGTTGCCGGTAGTGTGCCTTTGTAAATAGTTTTACCTTCTACTTTTATTTTATTTTGAATTACAAGTGGATACAAAACAGTGGGAGAGACTTTTCACTACAAACTGCTATTTTCTAAATTATTTTATATTTCTTTTGTTTTTCGCATTTTATATTAGGCTACAATGATTTTTTATTGCTTTATATTATTTATGTGTTCATTTAACTTTCCTTTTCATATTTTCTACAGAGTTCTTGCGTTTTTCCTTTCTGATGTGGTCTCCAGTATTATTGAACTATCACCCATTTATTTCCGCTCTGTCTAGTCATAGCCTACTGCCTTTTGTCAGTATTATTTTATTTCATTCATCCAGTCTGTTGTCCAGTACTCATGAATATCTATCTTTTCCGTTTGTTAATTGCGTGTATATCGCGACCTTAATGATTTCTGCTTCTCTTCTTCTGGCTGACTTTGATGTGACTGACTTGTTTATTGATTGATTATTGTGCCTTTATGTCATTTCTGTCCAAGTAAACTGCATTATTTTGTGTCCGTATGTTGTACATATAGATCATTCTGCTGCATCACCTGATTGAGAGCAGACGAATCGCGTCGTGAATAAATAAGTGATTGCGAAACATCTAGCACTTGTACAAATGCATTAACTTCCATTAAAATGTAACCATTGAATTGAAAGCAATTCTTGAAAATTTCGACCACAGTGATACGCATGACTACTGAGTTCAGACGATGCACAAGTGTTGTCTCTATGAAGGATCGAATTAAAAATAAAACAATATCACAAAATATTGGAACAACCATTTTTGCTTCGTATACAAAGTGAAAATTCGCATTCACGATGAAGAACATGTTTTGTTTTCGTATGACATGTCGCTGTTTAAATGAAAAATAAAAAATCCTGCACAAGCGAATGAGGCTGAGAATTTAAGTCCGCAACATGGATGACAATTAGCTGAACAATTATTGATTTTTTTGCCATGATGGCTATCAAAATATTATTCTTTCTTATCGTGGTAGTCTGCATGTTTGTGAGAAAGATGAAGTTGTTTAAAAACTGCTGTTGAAATCCGCTTCAGAAATGAGATTTGGAGAAAGAATTTGTATTTTTTAGGATTTTAAGGCGTCATGTGACATTAAGAAACATGTGACAGCCTTGCTTAGTTAATTGTGCAAGTGCGCATGTACCTCATGATGATACAGCCGCCAATCTGAGCTTTTGCAATTATGTCACTTAAAAATGGAAACAGCAGAATTTTCAAACATCGTGATTTTGTGTTGCTAAGCTTCGTAATATAAACATGTATATATATATATATATATATATATATATATATATATATATATATATAATCGAATTAGTTTTTATGAAGAAAAAACCATCCAATTCGGTACTCCGAGTTTCATGCGTCTATTGACACAATCATCAGCCGAATGAATTTCATACAGCTAAAATTCTTGCAGCAATACCGATAGCATTAATCAGAGTACATCAATCAAATTAAAGTAAGGAAAGATAGAAAGCTATGAAATGTACTTAAAGCATGCACTGTGCATCACGTCATTCTGAAGTTGCAAAGCAAATATTTGTTTTTGTGCCTACACTTTGACACCAGTTCACTTCTGCTGTTAAGAAGATTTTTGTCTCTGCTTCTCAAAATGTAGTACTTTTCATAAGAACATAAATAACACTTCGAATGTCCTGCCTGTAGGGTTTACATTTTTTGACGATTTTCCAAGTAATTTTTGGGGTATTGTTTCTTTCCTTGAGCTTCCAGTATTCTTTGGATAATTGCGTTTCATTTTTATACTTTGCATGGTTGAACGATTTCTTATGATTTGCGTACCTCAATTTGAAATTGCCTTCACTTATCCCGATGTATTCTATATCCCTATGTATTCCCTATATATCGACGCAGTTATGTAAAACTATCGTAAGTGCAAAATTGGCGAAATTGAGTTATACTTGGTTTTGATATGCTCATGTTGTGAGCTTTGATATGGCCAAATGGTAAGCCCCAATTCTCATTCAATTTTCTAGAAATCGATTTTGCTAAACTATCTTAAGTACATCCTCATAATTTTCGGTTTTGTAAAAGTATCGTATCTGCCACTTACGATAGTTTTACAAAACCAATTATCGTAGTTCCCTCCATATCTATGCAATTACGATAATAGATCATGAATTATTTCAGCATTGCCAACGATGTCTACAGCTCATAGAGTTTGATATCTATGAAACGCACAGAGATGCAGATGTCTCACTCGCGAATATCACCAGTTTGTGATGATTTTCAAATGACATTTTAAATAGACGTTCATGTTATTTCAATATTTGATAATCCATTAAACGAGAACATGAACTGATGAAACTATTAGAAAGTGGGAAGTAAGTCATTCATTAGAATACGCTGAGAAATTTCAAATTCTCTCTCTGAGTGTCAGCTATCTATGATTCAGACGTCACCTGTTAGTCATCGAGGAAAATTGATTTAGTGTACCGGGTAACTGAATTCGGACTTCGATTTCTCTGTTTCTCTCTTGACGCGCGCGAAATTGACGGCGTGTGTCGGTGTGTGAGGCAGTGTGTGACTAGTTACTTCTAACTTAGTTGCCTCGTGTAAACGCGACTGAAAGTCACACTTCACAATTGAAATCGACTAATTCTGTTATAAATTCAAATCGCATAACGTGTAGCAACGTACACCTATTCAAATCACAAAATAATCTGATGGATAGGACGATGTATGTGTCGTGTAGCAGAGGAATGCGTATGGTGCAGGCTGTCCTTCGAAACCGTAAGTTATTTTCATCACCATTCTTGAAACTTTATTTCTTAACAGTTCAATGTTATGGCTTGATTTCAGACGGTTCCAGAATGTCGACTGCAACAGAGAAAGAAGCGATCACAGCGACTGGGTTATTCCGGACAATAATTGCTGATGAACCATTGCAAGGTGAGTTGAAAAAATACAAGCAAATATCTTTACGTGTATATGTTACTCTTGCGTACGGAGCCATTACTTGAGGAATTGTACCGTAGGGCATTTTGCGATGGAAGTATACATCGTCCCTTTAGAACCAAAAGGTCGTAACTGCATTTTTCGCGTTTCGAGTAAATTGAAGTCAAAGTTTTCGAAGTCTTCTGATCTGAATATTGTTTGTCTGACTTATACTATTGAAGGGGTTAGATTACCTATTTGCCATATCAAGGACAAAGTTTCTTATGGTAGTTAAGATACTAATTAAAAATCGATAATTATTGATTTATGACAGTTACGACCTTCCGTCTTTTATTTCTGTAAATCCGATTGGTCGTAAGTGCATTTACGACATAACGGATTCGCAATTATTTGACGTGGTGCAAAGTTACAACCTTTCTACTTAATAGAAGTAATCTGCAACTACTTTTTCTTGTACATTTTACAGCTTCACCTTCTATAACACCTTACAATATGAAATGTGCATCATGAATATGATGCATATGAAACATGTACATGTGAATTTATAATTTGTTGTTTAGTAGGCTATATGAAAAATGACTAGTTCTCCATAGATGTACTGAATGTATATGCGACCATTGCTATGAGCAAATGCATCCATGCCTAGGCCTGTCGTTTTTGATATTATGCATGTAAATGTAAATTAACATGCAAATGTATAGGCCCACAAACGCATACTGTCATTATGTGCATTGCCTCCTTTAATTCATGTGATGCACATCGTGCAATGCTCAAATTACGCATACATATTCAAGAAAGAAAACAAGTGATAGTGTAAATTACCCAAATGGCAAAGGCATGTATTCTTCTCTACACGATGATAAGTACTAACGCTAGGCCTGACTGATTCGGTCATGCTTTCCTCAACATTTTGCACAGTTTTTAGCTTAGTCTGACTAAGATTGCTACGGCCATTGCTTGCATCATCAGTAGACTGTCTGCACTCTGGAAGAATCACTAGCTCAGCACCAGCTGCTGAACACATTCTCTCTACATCACGAGCATCACTCATGCTACAGCTTGGCCTATCTGTGTGGCTTATGTTTTCATCATGTTTAAGCTAACTACGAGGGATATTGTCCTCGTCACTGGACTCGTCGTTAGACTCCTCTACAACATCAGGTATCTCAACATCAGATATAGAAAGAATCCTCCCTTCGACATATCTGCCATTCCAAAGCATAAACGCTTCCTTTCCTGCCTTGAGATCTTTGCCAGAGACCATTTGGCCTACGTTTGAGCTGTGCCTCAGAAACCCAATTCACGGAGTTATCGCTCCATCTAACCAGTAAATCAATGTCACCCATTTCGCTAAATCTCTGCCATACCGCATTTTTCGGCACTGACT
Source organism: Prostheceraeus crozeri (assembly GCA_907163375.1). NCBI lineage: Eukaryota > Metazoa > Platyhelminthes > Polycladida > Euryleptidae > Prostheceraeus > Prostheceraeus crozeri. The sequence continues at coordinate 132,558 of CAJQUW010016206.1, forward strand.
CCGACATGCCTGCAATGAAGCAGGGACATAGTTAGATATTCGATTGCGAAAAACATATCAGCCTAGATAATTTATTTTAGTTTCCCGTTTATTAATTCACTAGTACTATTCTAAGATCTAAATTCTGCTGATAATCATGTTTCCATTTTGTCTCACAACATAAGACATCGTTTTTTCAGTACGTATGTGGTTATTCAGCAGCTGCTTCTAGCAGAAATTCGTTAATGTAATAATATTATAAGTTATCATTTACATATTATTGGCCTATACCGGCGTATCGTCTACAGCTTACAGTAAGCTACGAGAACTCATCACAGCATGAGAAATCGCTACTAAAAAGCCTTGTTGAAAATAATAGAATTCTTTAAAACTCCTAAACATCAACTATCATAATTACTGCAAAACCGCTGGAAGTGATAGGCCTAATGTACTTTCGGAATGTGAAGCTCTATACAGCAGACTATTATACATGTAATAAGAATATTGAGTTGTAATATACCGCATCTTCTTCAAGTGACTCCCACTATGAGTGTAATTGAATTGTATAGGCCTACGCAGCTATAAACCTGGCTATCGCACAAAGTTCAATGCCATGGCGGCTTTATCCATCATGCATGGTTGATGTCTGCACTTACACTAGTTTATACGTTGCTAATAGATTCTATGAACTTATATAGGTTTTCCGACAGAACTGTAGAAATATGCAGATCAAATGTAGAATATGCAAACCGAATATCACCTTTAACAATGGAGTAACATTGTTAAAGGTGATATTTGGTTTGCATATTCTACATTTGATCTGCATATTTCTGCGTTTCTGTCGGAAAACCTATATATGTATACTGATTCATTTCTTAAAAACATCGCTTAGGTTGCTGTCGCATGTGTCTGCCACTTCCAAAACAAAAGCACAAGCAAAGCAATGCCCACTTAATTGTAAGTCTATTAAGTCTACATAGCTATGCATGCTTACTTTGGATCTCCAACTTGCGAACTCCAATCAAGACGAATGATCTTTTCAGCAGTAGACGTCCTTGTTTCAGGTCAATCGCGCGGGATGTCAAGTACACAATCAAATCACTGCCTACCGACTTCGCTGCCGAATATAAGATTCCCAGTTACTGACGTCACACTACAATGATGGTGATATTGAACTGCCAAGCTCGATATCCCGATCACACATCGTTTCATACAATAATAGGAGAGCAACATACACGAACACAAGCGCTCGGGACACCAACACGTCATAGTTTCTGACGGAAGTAAATTTTGTAGTCACATCCGAAAGGTCGTAACTACCATTCACCGTAAGACAATTTCGGCCGAATGGTCGTAACAGCAGTTACGACAAAACGGACCGGAACTATTTGTTTACCATTTACTTGCGACAAAACGGCGCATCGCTTTTCGCATGGTTAATATACGAATCTAAGAACGGCAGTCTACCACAAGCTAATCTGGATGCAAATAATCAGTTTAGGCCAAAAAACTCAATTTTGAAAAAATGTCAGTTACGACCTTCCGGTTCTAAAGGGACGACATAATCGGATAGAGGCGGATGCATTGACAGTCAATTTCGAAATGGTCTATTGAAACGAAACTAAAGCTCCTACCTAACCGATTTCTCACGTGGGGTGCGAGAATATGAACTTAAGAAATCCACTTTGCCAGAAATTATCAATGAAAAGTTTATTGGTATCCCTAATGCACTTTCTATTCATTAAGTCAGGAAAACACCTCTTAGACCTGTGCAGTAGTTAGAGAAATCGCACAACAATTTGAAGCGCATGGTATCAATAGAAAGTGTATGTCAAATACTACCTGTCACGTTATGTTATTTCTGACGTTATCAGACCAGACGGTACTTTTGCCCATATTTGTCCGCCGGAGGCTCTCGCCAAAATTTCATTTTGATATCAAGAACGCTGTTTTTGTTTTGGTCTAAGCTATTTTATGTATGTTTATATCAAGTCTTTATAAAACCCGTGTTTTCTATTTCAGAAGAACCATCACCTCCATCGTTTACAATGAACCTTCAATTCCATGATGCTGTTCTTTCGGAGAAGAAAGATCGGGGAAGGAAGCGAAAGAGATCTTGGACCAGAGAAGAGAATAAGAAGAGACGACAGAGAGGAGACTCGTACGAAGCTTCAAAAGAAAATGTAAAAAGAGAAAGGAGAAAGATGAAACAAGGTTGTGGATTATCTTGTAGGGAGAAATGTCATCAGAAAGTCGAACAACAGGATAAGGAGAACATATTCCATCATTATTGGATGCTAGGATGCGTCACGCAACAAAGAAATTTTATAATGTCTAGAGTTGAAAATTTACCAAAACAGCGTAATGCCAACAAACAAAATAGACGATCAAATTCAGTTATCTACACGCTCAAAACCAATGAAACGATCCACAAAGTTTGCAAAACTTTCTTCCTAGACACTCTCGGAATTTCCGAGCAGGTCGTCAAAACTTCTCTTAAAAAGTGTCTCCCACAGGCACTATGGGACCAGATAATCGAGGAAGACAAAGGCATCACAGATATGAAATGAAAAGAAATCAAATCATCTCCCACATCAGATCGTTGCCACTTTTGCCATCGCACTATTCCAGGGCTGACAGCAATCATCTATAACTTCCATCTGATTATTCCATCAAGAAATGCTACGAATTGTACAAGGATTCAGTAGAATGTCCATCCACATTATCTACTTACAAAAAAGTTTTCATGGGATTGAATATTTCCATTCACAACCCAAAGAAAGATAGATGCTCAGCATGTGAATCTTTTAAGAATAAGACAATTAAAACTGATCAGGATGTTGAAGACAATTTGGCTCATCTAACACGGAAGACTGAAGTCCGCTTGTTGAAGGATGGCGCAAAATCCAAAGCTATGGAGATGGATGGGACAACCGTAATTGTTTTGACTTTGAGGCTCAACTGAGTTGTCCTAAAGGTGAGGCTTCCTTATTCTATTATTCAAGGAAGCCTTTTTGCTACAATTTCACGATTTACAATTATGGAACAAGACATGGCTCATGTTACTTTTGGGATGAACGGACTGCGGGCAAGGGGGCCAATGAAGTATGTACTTGCCTTATGCAATACTTCAATGATGTTGACCAAAATTGCAATTCTAAAACATTGCACGCTTTCAGTGACGCAACTTGCAGTCAGAACAGGAACTATGCCATACTATCAATGCTGTTGCACTTCATAGAAACATCCCAACGAGTTGAGGAAGTCAATTTGATATTTTTTGAGTCGGGACATAGTCAAAACGAAGGCGACGCGATGCATGCAGCCGTGGAACGCTACAGCCGGAACATTGAAATTTTCACCCCCCAACAATGGGTAGGAGTGTTAAGAACATCCAAAATAGGAAAGCAGAACTAACGAAATGAGAAAAGATGAATTCCTCGATTGGAACAAGGCCAAACAAAATTATTTTCGCTCGAAAGTATATTACGAAAATGGTTCGCAAATGCTGATTTCTCAGGCGAAATGGATTCGCGTCAAAAAACCCTCCATCCTAGAGGTGGCCGACACTTACAATGCCGACGCCTTAGAGCCAGTAGAACTTTTGCGAAGGAGAAATCGGTGTGATTTACAAGTCAAAACCCCACCCCAGGGCATATCCGTGGAGAAAAAACGTGATCTAGCCAAATTGTGCGAAATGAATGTCATACCTCAACTTCATCACGATTTTTATCACCTTTTGAACACTGGTGATGCTGCTGATAACATTGAATCATTGCTTGAATGAGAATTTGAATATCGTTAAGCAAACTGCTTTCTAATCATCAAATTGTACAATAACATTGTTTCCAAATAAATCGTTTTTACTTGCCGACTTGGCCTGGAAAATAAGTTAAGATTAGAATGTTCAACGTTTCGCTTACCAAGGTACAACGTTTCGTTTCTTTGTTAACAAATAGTCATTATGCAATAAATCTGTAATATCTTTAGCTTAGAACAAAATGGTGATACGATTATTTCATAAAGTCGCTGGTCTTTAGGCAACACAGGTAGCTGATATGAATTAAATACCTAAATCACGACGTTTCGGGGGATTTACAACATTAATATCATTAAAAGATTGTCTCTATCACTGATTTACCGCAAGTGCAACATGGACTTCTGAAAGTGTATATTGCTTTGTGCAATGTAGATTCCAATAGGCCTATTCAACAAATTTGAAATTGGACGAATTTATTCAACGAAGTTTCGTGGTCGATGTGATATTAACTTACATGTAGCTACGTATGAGATAGTCTATCGTATACATAAGAGAGAGAAAGAGAGATCGAATATGTTGAAAATGGTAAACAAAGTATATTTAGCAGTTTTGTAAAGTATCGTATCTGCAGAATTTTTCTTTATTAGTTATGTAAAACTATCGTAAGTGTCTGTTTCGATTTGACCTTGTCCATCGTAAACATATGATGCCATGAAAAACATTCCATACGATAACACTATATCAATATTAAGCATATCGGACTACTAGAATTGAAGGAAGTTGCACTAAATAAGTGAAATGCATGAAACAATAATCGTTAAAATCTTATTTTGTCTCTCTTGAAAAATGACGAAAATGCACTTACGATAGTTTTACATAACTGCGTCGATATATATGAGAGTTTTGATCTCTCAACATCAAAAATAGATCTTCACACCTACAGAGAAGTGCATTTAACAAATGGAATCTATAAGAAATGAGAAAAATCCTTAATTGGCAAGGAGTTTATTATTAAATGCATATCTGATAAAATGGTCAAACTTGTCAAATTTCATGATGGAAGTTATTCTAATTCCTACGACACACGTGCAGAGATTGATTAAGGATTGTACTATGTCGGCATTCGATCAGAGCAAATAGGAGGTACTGGTACAGTCTTAATTTCACCATTTGGGGGTTCATAAAAACACTCTATAAATTGCCTACATTGATTTTATTAGCATTGCTGTATAATTTTTAGCCATACAAGCGAAGAAATCCTTGGAACTATATTTTATAGATAAGAACCTCGAAAGTTCGTCTATGAAGAAGGGCATAAAAGTCTACATGGACACACAAACTTTTCGAAGCAACAAAAATAACATTTAACTACTACCACCAATAGTAAAAGATTGTACGTTGGAAAGATATGTAAATACAAAATGTACTTCCACGTGCGTAGTATGACAGGGTGATCACACGCGATCTTCCCTCCGATTTTAATCATTACGTGTAGAATGAAATGAACAAATTCTGGGCCTGACATCATGTTCTTAACAGCAAATACAAGTACAGATGGCATTATAGGGTAAAAATTACAGGTTCTAGTCAAAGTGTCCACCATTGGATTTCTCACATAAGTTTCATTGACGAACAGAGGATTTATATGCTTTGCGGATCATTATATTCGGAATGTTGTTAAACAGTTTCTTTAGCGCTTCCTTCAATGTGATGATTGTAGATGGTTTTAGGGACTTATGCAGTTCGGTGCGGCTGTTTCCACACAGCCAAAAGTCACAAAGTGAAAGAAAGGGCATTCTAGGCCATTGTATAGGTCCATCAAGATCAGTTCATCGGCTGCTCAGTCGAGAAGCCTTACTCACAAGGTTAAGTTTCCAGTCATGAAGGCGGGCTCTTTTCCAGCGTAACAGCGGCAACTCTTTTCCGAATTTTTCAATGAACAGTCTTCTGGCCTCTTTACAGTTGAATGTACATAATAATTGTAAACGAAGCATCGAAGTTCGCTCTCAAAATCGTGGTACTCCATCTGCTGTGCTACCTGTCTGGAATCATCTTTCTGGAACATTGTCGGTCAGCGAAGGGGACGCCAATTTGAAGCTGAGTTAATTTGAAGCTCAGTATGAGGCCCGTAGTCGGAATCCTCAGATCTTTTTGCTCTCTCGATGAACGACCGTTGGGCTGATCCAACAATCCACAAGACTGGTCGGCTGTTGAATATCAACTATCATTAATTTTTATAAATATCATGCGTCTATTGACAAAGAGGACAACCGAAGTTACAGGCATTTCTCTTTGATTTCATTTTGGATTTGCTTACTCATTCTTGACATTGCCTTTGTCATTGAACAAAGTAAAATTGATTAGAATGAATTGAAATACATATGTACATATTTTAATCTCCAAACTATTCATTGTCTTAAATGCACGGGTCATAAGAGAGTAGCTGAAACTGCAGTCTCTCTAGTGTGCGGTTGTATTTCATCGGTGGCGTATCAAGCTAAGCTTTATCCTCATTATATTATTATCTTACGTTACATCCTCTGCTCTCCAGCTTGGTACCATCGGAATCCTTGCTGTTATCGGTTTCGTTTGGTGCTATTTTCAATTTCGTTGGATTCTGCTTGTTCAATCCGTTCGACCTTGATTTCTTGTGTTCTCAACGTGCGAGTTTACGATCACTATCGTTGCTCATCGATATCAGTGTTCGAGTTTGGTATCATTGGATTCATTCTGCGTTTTCATTTGGTTCCTCTTTTGACTTGGTGGGACGTCGTAGTGGTCGAGTTTGGTATCATTGGATTCCTTCTGCGTTTTCATTTGGTTCCTCTTTTGACTTCGTGGGACGTCTTAGTGCTATTTTGCTATTTTGACTCTGTAGAATCAATTTTATCAAGTCACCTACACAAAGTAGTTCCACCCTCAATTTTGTCGTTTTTGTTTACCTCGCGAATACGAGGATTCATATTGAACAACTGCATCTTCGCTGTCGATGCTCCGATGGTCAAGATACCATAGTGTGTTACTGGCAACACTGATGGCATTGGTTCGACTTCTGACTTGCTAACTTTTGCCGCGTGCTTGCAATCAATCCTCAGCAGAATGGTTTTTAAGTAAATGATTTTGACAATGACAAAGGACGAATTGATTGCAAATAGGAAATCCATCAACAAATGTGACATTTTTGAGGCTTTTCTTCAGATTAAGTCAACTTAGACAATGATGTCATCGATCCCTCCATCATACCGAATTATATGGAATCAAAGGTTTTTATCAAGGGTCTACTTCCAAGCTGGGTAATCAAATGCGAGAGCTGTAAACAAAATCAGACATCCTAGAGGCTGAACTTAGAGCGTTGAAAGATCATTAAGAGTCTTCATGTGAAGCTATGGTTCAGAGGTTGGAGCGAGTTATTCAATAAGGTACTGATGAGCATCCTGCCGACTCACACTACTATGTTGTAAATCATAAAGTTCTATTTAAGTATGAATCCGGTTAGGCAGCGTTCGCAAAGTTCGGCAACCTGATAAGAAATGCATTCCACAAAGATTGAAGACTAAAGCTTTCAACCAGTGCATTCTACCAGCAATGGTGTGCGGCTCAGAGACTTGGACAACAAGAGCAACTGTCTTGTCTAAGTTAGCAGTGGCCCAACGCCGCATGGAACGAATTATGCTAGGCATAACACCCCACGATCGCAAAATGGTGGGAAATTGTCCAACACCACAACCAGCACTGGCGACAACATGCGATCGACCGGTAGAGGTGGATGACAATTTGGGAGGGGTTCCTCCAGCAATGAAGCGATTAAAATCCCGTCAAGGTATTCAATGTAAGTATGAATCTGAGTACTAAATATTTCTCTATCTTTATCATGAGAACAATGAACAATAATGTACAAATAACAGAAGTTAAATATTCGCTGTAAAAAAGCAAAAAATGGAATTTAAAAAAGCTAGAAATTAGCAAATCATTGTCCTACGAAACTCCGTTAAAACAACCCCTATAGATAAAAAAGGCACATAAACTGTGGGAAAAGAAAATCTGGCTCAGAACCTAAAAGGTTTGCCAGCAATGGCAAGCTCTTCCTGTCCAATTGTGCATTCCTTGTGTGCCAGAAGAGATCGGGCATTACAGCGCCTCAAGGCCACCAGAAGCTTTCTTATTATTGCAGCTCTGACCTCAGAAAAGCGGGATCCAGTCAACATGGATAATTTTCCACCAATCCACACAAGTACTAAACAGAAGATAGTAGCTATGTACAAGTAAAAGTATGCTCTCCCTTTAGTTTTTGCAAGAGTTAAAAGCAATATTTAGAATCGTTTTTTGTCTCGGACGTTCCGTGTCCCGACTATTTATCAACGAGAAACGTCTGAGACAAAAACGATTGAAAAAAAATTTGTTTTTGACTTTTGCAAAAACTAAATGGAGAGCATACTTTTACTTGTACATAGCTATGAAAAACCTCTCCTCTGAAGCAATTAACTAAACAGGGGAGTGCTAGAATTACCAAACTTAAATTCACAGAAGTACCAAAATGCTTGTTGAATACTAATATGACGAAACATCAATATCAATAAATGACGCACACGAAGTGAAATTCAGTGAGTCAGCATGCACTTGTGACAGCACATGAAGGCTATCTGAAACAGTCTTTTTGTTCCCAGTTGAATGAGCATTGTCGACGGCGTCATCAGCTAGTCAACACAGTTGTTCATAGCTCCTGCAGCGAAATTTATTCATAGTTCACTCGGGCCGCTTCTGTCACGGTTATCGATTGCTGTGATCACAACTGGAAATGACGGTTTGCTTTGTTCCTTTATATCGAAGTGGATGCACTGAAACATGATCCTACAAATCAACATGTGACATTTCATCTACATGTAAGACATCAATTTGGATCAAAAGCATCCTCACCGACAGCTTTGAGCCCTGGCAACGTCAATCATTTTCTGCCAACGTCTTCAGCTTGTAGTTGAAGGCGCAGGAAGAGATCTGAATAAGTCTTTTTGCCTAGTCTTCCCAGCTGAGAGCGCATTTCTGATGGTGTGATGAAAGCGCCTGTGTGAAGGACGACGTCAATCAGATAATCAACACAGTTGTTCATAGTTTCAGCACCAAAATCGTCACTTGAGTCGCCTGTGTCTCAGGTAGCGAGTGTTTACAACTGATAATGACGGTTTGCTGTGTTCCTACATATCGAAGTGGGTGCAGTGAAACAAAAAATAGTGCTGCAAACCAACCTGTGACATTTCATTGATATCTTCTTAATGAGCCTAAAATATCAATTTGGATCAAAAGCATCCTCTCCGACCGCACTTTGAATCCTGCCAACGTTTTTCATCCTCTCCGTCAGTGTTTTGAGTCCTGCCAACGTCCATCATTTTTTCCAACTGCCCTTCATGTCTTGCCAAACGTTTACACATTTCAGAGACTGCGCTTTGAGTCTTGTACACATTTTATTGATTCAAATACATTTGTGTTTAATTGCCCAAGCAGTCATTCGATGGATGTGTTATGTGATATATCGGGTTAGAAATGCCGTATGGCATTTTTTGATATAGTGGTGGTGCTAGTCCTATGCAACGCATTAAATGAGTACTAGAATGAGTGCGAATTAAGTACTGTGCTTTCGTACCAAAAGAGTTCTAAAATCAGTACTAATATTTTCGAACTGAAAGAGTACAAGATTCTTGGACTCATTTCTTAGTCGTCGTTAGTACTCGGGTTCAGTACCTTTTTTAATGCACATTTGTGACTTTATGATTAACAGTGTAGTGTGTTCCAAGTCCCAACACTGTCTGGATATTTTTATCCCAGGTGTTCAAGCTGTCAACACGTGCTGTCCATTCGGTGTAACTATAACTAGCAAGCTTTCGTGGGACCTTCCATTTTTAAACTTCCTTCGTAAATGTAATTATCGATTGTGTGTTCTCAGAATTTTAATATCAGTGTGAAATTCTAGTCAATTGTCTACAGTTTATATTTGCCCAATTTCTCTACCATCTAGAACGATTTAAAAGCTCAAGGATTCTCAGAGATAATTCATCATTTTATCATATGTCAAGTCGCGCTCTTCAAACGCAGACTATGTACATGCAACTGTCTGAAAACGAAATTAGCCCTGGATTCTAACAACATTGTCTTTATTCATAATCAAACGTTGTTGATGAGAAATGTCTGGCTTTTAATCCCTGGATTGATCATGTACAAGGACGTTGGTGTGAGCAGTGAACATTACTTAATGTGGCAACTCAAGCAGTCTAGCCTGCATTTCATTTTTGAAAGCTCAATGTTTTGAGACGGTATTTGCGGATTACTTTCCGAAAACAAGATGCATGTTCAATCACCTATTTCCGCACGACTGCGCAGCAACGATAAATATTTTATCTTGTTGAAGATTAGACGTATTTTGTCTGAAGACTGTTATATTAAGAAATAATCAACCTACATATTTGCAAAACAGATTAACACATTGCTCTCATTTATTTGAAAATTATTATTAATTATTGACATTATCACCGCACATCCACACTAGAGATGTACACTTCGGCCGGGTTCGGATTTAAAGAAAAACCCCGACTGTGCCATTTCAATGCAGCTATACACGATTGAGATCCTCAACACAGTCATCGACTCAGCGAGGTCATTAAAAAGAATGAGACTGTTGCCTTAGTACTGAGAATTTGGATGCCACATTGTAAAACATTTAGTTCTATTTAAGTATGAATCTGATTACTAAACAGAAGAGTCCTAAATTTGCCGAACTCAAATAAACTAAAATCAGTACTAAAATGGTTATTAAGTACAGAATATTTCGAAATATCAACATCGAGAAAGGATGCGACACGAAGCCAAATTCAGTAAGTCAGTCTTCAGCTTGTAGTTGACGTCGCAGGAAGCATCCTCACCGACAGTGCTTTGAATCCTGTCAACGGTGGCCATCCTCTCCAACTGTGCTTTGAATCCTAGCAACGTTTTCCATCCTCTCCAGCTGTGGTTTGAGTCTTGGGCAAATTTTACTGATCCAAATAAATTTGTATTTAATTGCTACAGCACTTCTTATTTGGATTTCCATATGCTACATAGCGGGTTAGACATGCCGTATGGCATTTTTTGATATAGTGGTGGTGCTAGTCCTATGTAACTCACTACATGAGTACTAGAATGAGTACCAATTAAGTATGCTTTCGAACCAAAAAATCTAAAATAAGTAGGTCTACTGATATTTTCTAACTCAAAAACTGCTAGATTGAGGGACTAATTTCTTAGTCGCAGTTAGTTCTCCGGTTCAGTGCTTTTTCTAGTTCTCATTAGGGACTTAATGACAGTGAAAATCTATGTGATTACTGATGTCACTTCTCAGTCCATTGCAACTGCTACTTGTAAATGTAGTATTAAATGAGAAACTCTTATTTATTAGCTTTTATCAAAAAATAAAATTTCATGTTGACGGTTTTAGGCGGGAGGATCTTCATCAAACAATCGAAGAAGAAACGAAAGAACGTATCGCGTTCCTCGAAGCTTCAACAAATAACCGACGCTTCGCGTAAAGACGGCTAGACGTGGCAACACAAAGACACTGGTACTAAAACTGATAATGTTGCTTAGATGTTTGCTAACCGGCCATTATTACTAAGGAAGATTCTTTCTTTCCTTTTCGATTGTTTGATACTTTTGACACTGTACGACAATTAGACTTAAAATGTCATAAGCCACAGTTCATTGATAATTTATTCGTGAAATTAGAATCAAAATTGAGATTTTAGGAATTTTATAAACTAATGTAAATGAATACGAAATTTTTGTCTCACAGGTAAATAGATTCAATCAAGCAGCTGATTCTATTAGAGTGGCTTCTGATGCGCAATGTGATTACTCAAAATTAACTGAGTTCTATCGATGAGATAGATGCTTGAAGTTCAATTCCTGTAAAGAATTTCGATTTCGGGTCTCATGTTTGAGATACAGTACATGTACTTTCGAATAATTTCGGACAAATGTGCATTACGATGTCTAATATTTCAAAGCATCATTCTCATCATCAGTGAAAGGAAGCGCTTCGGTACCCATCTGCGTTTTGTATCGAATCTACATATACACTGCTACAAAATAAGATGAGGAATGACTAATTTGACTTTCTGAAGCATCTTATAGACATGATGAGTAAGCTACAAGCATCATCCTGATTATCCAAAACGATACAAATGAAGTCGTCTGTCAGTTTACCGTTACAAAGAAAACATTCTATCTTTTCCAAAACAAGAAATTGATATCAAACCTTGTAAACGTGGATAGAAGGCATTCGCCAAAAGATTCAAGTCTATTCCTTTGGATATAATAGGTGTGTCATCCTGTGGAGCTATCCTTTACGATGTATGAATGAATATACTATTCGTAATGAGTAAATTCGATAAATATTCAGGTATTAGGCATTTATGCGGCACTTTAAAAGGACATGTGACGCAGGGATTTTTAAATTTCATTATTTCCTCAAAAATCAGTGAATATGGCCTACAGAAAAGTCATGTTCATTATCTATATTTCAAACAAACACAATGAGATTCCGTCGCTAGAGGTAGCTATTCGGCGGAGTCTTGCTTATTCAACGGAAGATGGGGAATATCAGCATTACGACGGTATTTTGTTTTTTTACTGCTTGAATGAGGAAGCAATTGGCAAAAAGCCGAAAATTTAACACTCTTTTGTTAGGCGGTGTACATCTTTAATTGTGCCAAAAATGATTCCCCAGATTCTCCATCTACCAAGATGTGGCGTTCAGAGGTGGCTTCATTCATTGATGCAGGCAGTCTTCTCATTCCGGTGTGAATAGTAGAACAGATCAAATCGGTAGTAGACCCTGCGCCGCCGGCGAACGCCGCCGCCGGTCTCTTTTTCGGCGTTGCACCCGCGGAGACATTTTTCGTTTTATTTTATGGATTAACTGTCTCCACTGCATTTCTAGGTGGAACTTAAGAAGATATCGTTTTGTTCCTGAGAAAAGTCCAAATTTTCTAGTTGGGTATAACCAAGAGAGTAACCCTTTTAAATTGATCTTTTAAATAAATTCACTATGCAAAATGGCGTTGGTGGCATTTCATTTAACTTTAAGAGGTCAATACTTATTTGAGTGGAAATGTCGGAAACGAAGGACTTGATACGCTTGCATGGTGGGCGAAGAACAAAGAAATTTATCCTCGACTGTCCGAGATAGCGAGAGGTAGATAATTGGCTTATAATTTCATTTTAATAATCTTTTATTATAAGATGCTCATAATCATATTTGTTTTCGATAGCTATTTAAATCATGCAATCTAAAAGTATAGATTTACTGTTTTGAGAAATTTTTTTATAACGATGAAATATATGCAATCAAAACTACTCAATTCGTTAGTTCCAATTGTTTAATTGTTCAGTTCCCTGAAGATACAGCAGCTTCGTGTAGAAGTCAAAAATACATTGGAATTTATTTGTTACTATACTAATGTATGTTTACTTGGCATTCCCTTTATTCTAATTTACTCAATTCGACTTCGGGTTCACGTAAGCTTTTTCACTATGAACACAGACAAAGCTAGGTATACATGTACTTTTAAAACTTTTATGAGTTAATTGTTAAGTACATGTATATTCTAGTGCAAAGAATATATTACATGAATGTATGTTGGATGACATTATCAAATTTCTGTGAGGAATCGGAGAAATTGTTGAACAACGTACAACGGGGATATTGAGGAATACTTTTTTAAGTAGTATAAAGTTTCCGTTTCTATTTAAGACATTGAATATTAAATTACAAGTAATGCGTAACTGTTACATCAAAAAGAAAAATAATTCGCAAAACGATCTTCTATTAGACCAGACCGTATCAACAAAATAGTTTTTATTCGTGACAATTGTAACTTCTGTAAAGACAATATTCAATAGAATAAAATATTCATGGATTTCTTCAATTTCAACCGCGATAATGATTCGCAGGCCTTGCATGTAGAATATAGATAATTGATATCTTTTATTAATTCATTCTCGCTTTTATACAATATGAACGAAGGCATATGCTACTAATATTTTAGTGGTGTTTGTGCTTACAACCTATAGCTATATTTTGTGCTTATATTTTAGTGATGTTGAATGCGTAGGCTAGCATGTATACCGGTATGCAGGTCTGTGAATTGTGCCGAATAGGCAGGCTATATGCATCACAACATTTTCAGATGCTGAATATTTACCGAATTCTTTTGTACTAATTTTGATGAGTAATGAGATTTAGACTGTCTGTATTTTATCGATTAAGCGAAGGATAACGAAGAATAGACCTATACTTAGATACTAAGGGGAGATCCAACTTCTATTCTCATGAACTCAACATATGTACGCCGATAAACGCCGCCGCCGATTAAAATTTATCAGCGCGCCGAAAACGCCACCGCCGATGAAAAATATATCGGCGCAGGGGTCTAATCGGTAGGATATGTCGACGCAACAAACAATCGGAGAAAAGACGCGCGTGAGTTCAAAGTCAATGACTTATTATGATCATTCGTGCACGCGCTGTATTCAGGAATCCTATCATAGTTATTTTGTATGAATAACTATTTATGAACTGCATGAATAACATACATGCATCAGCAATTTTCCTTTTCAACGCATTTATAGGATTCAGAAGCTTTTTTGTTTTGCATGATTGAGATAATTCCAAGTAAGTTGTCTGCAGTTACTGCAACAGAGCAAAACTGAATCCATCCATCGTAGAGTAGAAAAGCAAGCTTTGTTATCGAAATAATATGGACCTAGACGGAAGAGGCAGTCCTATCCTGTACTATGCTTCCCCTTTATCATCGTGTTCCGTCCAAACCCCCACGGTACGGTCATTTTTCCATCCCTTATTGCTCCAGTTCAAGACGACTCAATTCTTTCTTTCCTTGGACTGCTATGCTACTAAACGGAAACAATTGCGATATTCACTTCTTTTCAGTTCTCGTAATTTTGTATCCGCATTCATTATTCTGCTTTGGAAATTTAAACCGTGTATATCATGCATGTACACTCAAATCTTATAACTTTGTGAAACCTTGTGAAATAATTCGATTTTCATTCTATCAAATAAACACTTTATTATTATTATTACTAATATTAATATTATCTTATTAGATGGTCCTATTAAGTTATTCACTTTCTGATTTAAGGAACTATATATTTGTATTAAAAAGGAGAACAATATTTCCAATCAAATTAAGATTTGTGCTCAATTAACATATTACTTGTATTTATCAGGCATCATTTAGCCAATTGACCATCAAATAGCAGGTGTTGTGATTGCAATATTAAATAAAAGATAGGGTATTTATGAAGCAATTATGAACTTACTATGATGGTCAAATAAAAAAGCGTATATAGCAGAACTTATATACATGTTTGACAATAATATTAATTAATGACTTCAATAATGTATGACAACCTCGGAATAAGTGCTTCAGGGCGGCGTAATCTCCTTGTGTAAAGAATTTTGTTCAAAAACATGAATTTTGTCACTTTTTGCAAGCATTGCCGTAATATCAATGAATGAAATGCATATAGATGTCGGAAATTGTACAAGGAATGATAGTTCCTTGATTCTAGGTTTCAAGGGTTTCGTGGCTCTTATAAGGATCACGTAAAGCAAAAATATGTGAGGAACAAATGATTATTGACTAATGTCATGAAACGACTAATACTCACAAGATAAGCATGAAATTGAAAAATGATTCTCGTCCTTCTTAGAACTACAATTGCATAATGTACCTAAAAAAGCATAAAAGCGCATATTGCATAAGTTCAGCTGCTGACGTAAAATGCAAAAATGTTAAATGTTTGCATGTAGGGCCCTACTCAACCATAGTGAAGTGCACCTATCATTCGCTGCATTAGTTATCTACTGTTACGAAACTTTCGAAAATCTTCAGCATTTCTCATGTCTGACATCAATGTGATTTTCATTAGTTCTATTTTCAGTATACATGTATACGAATTTCATTATTCGTTCTTTTGCATGGGATATAAATCCTCGGACATAACTTCACTGTAGCCCACCACATACGGTTTGTGCCTTAAAGCAGTTGTTCTTAAACGGATGTACCTGAACCCACCACCCCTTGGGGGTGCGGAATCTCTTGACTGGGGGTACGAAATAGCACATGGGAGCTGACGAAAGCTATCTTAATTTTGCAAATGATTGATCTGTTAACTTTTTTTAAGGAAATGTCAACATACCTAAAACCGTCATGCACACTGTTAATCATTAAGTCCTATTTGATTACTAGTCTGAGTAGTAAACGGAAGAGTACTAAAAATCACCGAACTTAAATTCACAGAAGTACGTAAATGAGTACCAATTTGATGAAATATCAATATTAATAAATGATCCAGTCAATCTTGGTTTCAGAAATATTGTAGAAATGTATTATCAATATAATTACTAGAAAAAATCGAAATTTTGATTTGAAAAACACATTTCAGAAATGCAGGAAACGTGTTTGATATGATATCTATTTTAATTCTTCAGCCATTCCAAGCAATTAAAGGTAGTTTCACTTGATTTCCATCAGTAGGATGGAGTGTGGCGTGCAGAGCTGTACACTAAAATGTACATTTGCCCCATGGACCTCGGATGTATACGGACAGGACACAAGGCCAAATTCAGTGAGTCAGTGTATACAGTTGGTGGTGAACGGCGCACGCTTTGATCTTTGATCTGGATAATAGACTTTTGTCTTATCTTCCCAGGTGAGACAGACGATCTAAGTATCATACCAGTGTGCATTGTCGATGGTGATGAGCTGCGACAGTGGGAAGGCTAATTACTCGCCAATCAGCTAGTCAACACAGTTGTTCATCGTTCATCGCTAGTGTTCGTCATTTTCATAATCGTGAACGGCAAGGCGAAAGTTGGCAAAGACATATGAATTCTATGACATTTGAATTCTAAATCAATTGTTCTAATTTCGTCGTTGATACCATTAGCACTTGCTGACTGCATCTGACTATTTTCATTGATTTATTATGCAGTATAGAAACACTTGTAGAAAGTCAACATGTTTCCTCATTCCAAGAACATGGGTTAGCTTTGTTTGATCATAGCTATAATTCAATGTAGTCGGCTTTGATCATCTTCTTCAAAATGAATATAATTTAATCCGAATGCAATTCCACCATTGATGCTGTTAGCACTTCCTGACTGCATCTAGCCAATGTAATTGACTTATTATGCACACTTCCCCCATTTTTATTCAGTGCAATTATTCGTTGAAACCAGCCTCAACGATCTCTCGCCGATCGCACCATATGCATTGGTGGATGCTGCATCAGAGGTACTATTTCTTCTTAGTCAATATCATGAGCTTGCTAGTAATCAAACATTATGAGTGCATTTTGTATTTCCACGCATTTTCAACATTCATCCTTGCAATGCTTCTTATGACGTAAAAAATGTAGATAATTTTTTTATTACTTCGAAAGGTTTGATTAAGTCTTTTTGATCAATTATTAAATTTTTCTCTTGATTTTCACACGAAAAAATTCGAGGATTTAATAAAAAGTGAATTTTCAATGATTTTCCGCTCGATGACCAACATCTATACATAATTATTAATAAGCCTATCAAAAACTATCAATGCAAGTAATGTGTGTAGCACTTTTATAGTCCCCGAAATATGGACAACACGCATAATGCTCATGCTTTTTTGAATGTCTAAAACTGACACAAAGCTTCCTCTTCATAAATGTGGAATATTATTCTCTCATCAGGAGATCGTGTGCAACCACCGCAAACAAATGCTACGATATCATTATACCTGGATGCAAGATGCTAACCCATCTATGACGAGAGTACTTTTTGTAACTTCAAGCGCAATATGCGGGCGTTCTAAGCATCGAGTGATGACAGTAAAATCGCGTTGATCTCCTCTTTCGATTGGTCACTTTTTTGGGCGCCTAGGGGATATCATACTCTCCCAAAAAATGCGATTCACAATGGCAACTTTAGCTGCCACTCGCTATTAATCGGTTGAATGATTGTGAGTGAAATTGGTTTTAGCTCATCCATCGACTTTAAATGGTCTCATATGCCATAGAAATAATTTTGAATCGATTTCCGAAAATATTTATCAATGATTATCAAAAATCAAGATCAATAAGCATACATACTATATGATGATACAAATTATATCTGATCACCGTGATAAACTGCACACTCACGGGTAGCCGAAATCACTTTCAACATCTTCTGATGAAAAGGTTTGGTACACGGTAAACTGTACGACACCAATGGTATTTACACAGCCGTTGAATGAAACCGAGAATAACGGAATGTATGAAAGCATTGTTCCTTATTTCCATTAGCTGCGGAAGCGATTTGCTTTCCTATTGGATTAACCAGGCTCGGGTGTGAAAGCAGTAAATTTGGCCAATAGGAGAGCCAATCAGTTTTGTAGCGAATCAACACGAGCAATAACGCGTTCGCACATTTTGTTATTTTCGTTTGTAGTCCGCTTTCGTAGTCAAAATCAGCCTGCTTTCGTGCTTTATATTTTGCAGTAGGGGATGTTGGGGCACATTGAACCACCAACCTTTTCTTCGAAACTATAAATTGTGGAAACTTTGTGCTTTAAAACATTGTTTATTGTAACAAATGAACATGATTCCTTTGATAATTTCAATTGTTTATGCTCTCCATCACTACTTTCACAAGATTTCGCAAAATTTCAGAAAATCGGAACCTCTTTTTTAATGTAGCCAAAACTTTACGTATATTTTCATTTGACAGCATTTTTCTCAAGCATTCTTTATCAGCTTCATTTATCCAGTAGATAAGAAACTATTTGCGTGCATCCCTATTTTCACTCGAGCACGTTTTTCAAAAGTTAGCGATGTGGAGCACATTGAACCACCTAAGATGGGGTACTTTAAACATAGTTCATAGTGCCCACTTCGGCGCTCAATTTTTTATTGAGTGAACAATGTGATTTGCAAGTTTTGACATGTGATTATGCTAACCATTGGTCTGCTATCAAATTGACTATTTAGAAATATCTGAGCAGATGGTATTCGTTTTCGTGCGCTGCAACTCAAATCACCAGCTCAGCATAGCGAAGAATAAATACTGAAAGAAATTAATTGATAAATTGATATAAATCAGTGGTCTCAATCAAAATGTGGCTCTGAATACATTGGAGCCTCCCTTGCTGGTCAAATAATTTTAATTGTTAATGCTTCTTGTTTTAGTGTTTGGTGATTCTCAGCTTTTTAGCCTACTCGTATCTTGCATGTCTACATTTAATGCACAATGCCTACAGGCATGCCTCAATTGATAATCACAATGATGAATTTAATATTGTGCATCAATGCATTTGGAAATAATGCTCTCACGAAGGCTCTTCTGTCATGAAAAATGCTATTAATCTGACAACTCTGCATTTTTCTTTCAGGAATTATCATGCATTTTTTCATATCAAGCCTATGCTATCGTTTTCGACAATAAAAATCTCAAGCTATGAGATTTGTTGTTTGATTTTAATAATTCATGAACTGAAGCTATGGATCTGATACATAAAGTCTAATAAAGTTGAACAATATAGCAATAAAGAAAGGCGGTTCAATGTCCCCTACTGGGTGGTTCAATGTACCCTACTGGGTAGTTCAATGTGCCTCACGCATGGGCTATTGGTGAAGATTTTAATATTCAAACTGAGAGGAGATGAAATGTCATAAAAGCGATCAACAACTCAGAGATTACTTAGCATACCCTCAACCTTTCATCCGAGTTTAATTTTGTTTCATTTGATTTAGTATACTGTTGAGAAAAGACCAAAAGCATGTTCAATGTGCCCCACCCTCTACTGTAGATCATAAAGTCCTATTTAAGTACTAATCTGAGTACTGAATGATTGAGTATTGAAATTTCCGAACTTAAGCTCAATGAAGTACTAAATGCATACCTAAAACTAATGTGAGAAGCATCAATATAGCAATTATTCAGTAAAATCGAAGGACATGCAGCGTAGGACAATAGCGATGCATTAATGGGGGTGCGTCAGTGCATTGCCATAACATCACTTATGACACTTAACTGCACCGTCTCTATTGTCACTGATCGTGTTGGCTTGCTCGATGAGCTTTGCTTCTAATGTCAGCGCGCTTGCCATTCTCTGTGCTTTGCCATTCTGTGTTTAAGTCCTGTCAACGTTTGTCATCCCTTCCGACAGTGCTTTGAGTCTTGCCAACACTTGCCATCCTCTCCAACTGTTTTTAGTCCTTTAGGTATAAAAACTAAACTAGTATAAAAACCAGTTTTTCGGAATAACTAATTATTCCTGTCCCATATCATCCATTAACTTACAGTGAAGTGAGATCAGTTTTTGATAAACATAAGCACCATCTAGATGATAACAACCTTAAGGTAGAACTTTGGTGGAAACCCCCATCTAGGATGAAGCAATGTCTAGTTTCTTCAAAATTATATGATGTCCCACGAAATGTAGCTGCTAGACAGACCGGAAGCGTTACACCTTGTGGCTCAGCGCGCTGTAAAACATTCAAAAGGACATGCAAACAACAATAATGTCACCAGTCACAGATCTTTCTTATACTATCAAAGCAACCAACATTGCATGCAGCACTACCAAAATTATATACGCTCTTCAATTTGAAAATTGTTTTTTTATACTGTATATTGGAGAAACAGTGAGATCTCTTTGGCCGGGAATAACTGGACGTCGCTTTGACATCAGACATAATGATGAAAGCAAAGTAGTTTAATTTCATTGTTTAGAACATGGGCATCAAGAACATAACGTGAAAGTCTCCATATTGGATAGAATCGAGGGAAATGAAAATGAACGAAAAGGAAAAATAATTGAAATTCATGAATCAATTGATGACCGACTATCCTTTTGGCTTGAATATACAGCACGCTTTACAACTGTCACCTATATTTGACCCTAAATCTCCTATCTCTGACCACTATGACTGCCAATTGACTTAAAGAATCTATGCATTATTCTATGTCTTCTTCTGTGTCTATGATTCTATGCATGCAAAGTTTTTTAATACTTGTACCATTTGAATTTTATATATTTCTGAATGTTCTTCTATTCCTGATGAAGGATAAGAGTGGCTGTTCCACTCCTATCCGAAACCGGTGGATTACATATCTTATAATATCATTCCAGATTTCATATTTATTGATTAGTGATTTCCTTAGTCATCGTTCGCAAGTCGTTTGCTTTTTTGAGAAACCTCGCAATGGATTTTATTGGTTTCGGAGTTAAAATATTCATCAATTTATTGAATTCTGTTGTATTGCTACAGTTGCATAACAAATTGATTGATTATCACACTTCTCATGCTATCTATCATCACCGTGTTCTTTGTTTGAGAAATATGCGTCTTGGAATTCTGATATTTTGGATTAGATATGCCGTATGGCATTGAGTAGGCCTACTAAACTGAGTGCGAATTAAGTATGTACTGTGCTTTCGATTCCAAAGAGTTCTAAAATGAGTACTGATATTTCCACACTCGAAAGAGTGCTAGATTTGGGACTCATTTCCCAGTCGCAGTTAGTAGTCATGTTCAGTACTGTTTCAAGCAATCCTTTGGGACTTTGTGAATAACAGTGTAGTTATACCACTGACTAGGATAATGGATAGACTGCGCACGTGTCCATCTCGCAGTGTCGGGAAAGTGAAGCCGCTCCGTGTTTATAAATAAGGAAATACATCAGTGGTCGATAATCAGCGACGACAATGTAAGAACGCAAAACAGTCTAAGACTTTCTAAAACATCTAAGACTTTCATTAAAGAGGTAGTCAAGTTGCATTCGATCAAATTTAATTCCGATTTCCAATCAAAAATAAACATGATGAAAAAAAATAGGAAGCAGCAGGTCTGCGACAAGATTTGGCAAATTGGTCTTTCATTCGACTCCGCTTTGATAATTAACAGAAAATTCATATTCGCAGTTATCAAGTGACTTTGTATTCAAGTTATTTTGTAAAAGAATGAATTTAGTAAATATGAATAGATTGTCACTCAGCTACAGGTTCTTAAGAATTGTTGGTTGCTTTGGATGCGGATGATGTCAAATCGCCAACAAATTTCGAATTGGAACGTTTTATTATTGATATTGTAAAGAAATGTTCGAATGTGTTTTTAGATTTGGTGGATAATGAGCATGAGTGTAGTCCACTTCATCCTTATATTCCCCCGTTAATCAAGCTGATAGCGAGGAAATGTTGTACTGCTCGACTTTGTTATTATTCGGCTCTTTTGATGCTCATAGTACTGTCGGATATACTAGGGCTACGAAAAATTTATCTACCCGCTTGTCTGTTTTTCAGAACTATTGACGCAATGCAACTGAATTTAGCAAGGTGTCGAATTGTTGTAAAAGGATCAATACACAGGCATTATTTAATCAATTGCCTTTTCAATGTCAAAATACAGCACTTAAATAATTCCTTCATTCGGCTTTGTATTGAAATGTGTTACTAACAACATCGTTACTTAATAAACTAATAGCTGTTGGTGAAACTCGGTGGGTGATTATCTCAGGAACGATCCGTTTTCTCTTCACGCGTTTTCTCTTACTGTAAAATTTCTTGCATCTGTTTCGCGCTGTCGCCGTTTATTATCGACCACTCAGCGGCCATGGATTTCCCTGGCTTCATCTGGCGATGAGCGTGCACAGTCTATTCATTATCCTGGTCAGAGAGTTACACACTCATTCGTCTTTGTTGACACGTACTTATGTGCTTTACAAATGAAGATGTGCAGAAAGATGGCATAACACGAGAATAGCACGCCAGTTACACGGATAGATTTCTCAGTGTGACACCGCATTAGAGGGTTACAATATGAATGATGACATTGATTCACCAACATATAATACTGCAGTTTTTGTTGTCGATCAATTACCCCTTCAAGCAATTGTGATATATTTCACGGAAAATTAGGAAGTTTTTGGCGTTAATTGTACTAAAATGTGGCGTTAAAGAATAATTATTCCTGGAGGCTTATTTGGATTGCGTGAAGCTACATAAGATGTCATGGTAGCCAATACGGATACATCAGGCAGTCCAATCTTCATGTATACATGCTATTAATGCATTCATCCAGGTTTGTCTCACATTAATTGTCTAACTGGTTCGATCAATGTTGTCTATAACCCTTTGTGCTTTTAATTGGTCAATTTCTGAAGTGCAAAATTTATCATCTCTTCCTGTGATATAACTCGCTTCTCAAATTTCTTACCGCTAAAGTGTCAGCTGACATGATTGGAGCAGGACAATAAATGAGATGCTCCTGCTGATGGCGTGCAGCAGCTTTTATTTTCACAAATTCAGTAATGTGGGATAATTAGCACTTTCAACTACAATGATCTCCACTCAACTCTTACTTCAATTATAGAAGCTCTAATCCTGCCAATTAAATCATGAAGGAAACGAATTACGTCAAAGTAAGATGATGTGCTGAGTAGGTGATATTAGAATCTTGACTTGAAAGACAATATTCAAGCTCTCTTTGTTTAGATGCTATGTTCAGGTTCTACATTCAATCATGCCCACAATTATTTCAACATTGCAGTAATTTTCCTCTCTCTCTCTCTCTAATAATAATAATATATGTTTATTGAAGTAATGATAATTTTTAAAAAAATATTGAATTTTTGGAAAGATTTTTGGGGTGAGTTCAATCCAATCTTATAGGGACGAACTTGCATACTGTAGAATGTCAATCATCAATTTACATACATTTTATTATACAACACACAGAGGAGCAAATGGGATAAATAAATTGCTTCCCCGGCGTGTGCACGATTGTAGCATGACAACATTCCGCTAAAGACGATGAATGTTCGGTATCATGTCACGGAGTAAATTGTCACTGTTCATCATAAAATTTTTTTGGCACGATACCATATATACTCTAATTGGCGCCCTCGGCGCTTATTTCATTCCCCATTTTTTTAACCGGGCGCTTAAAAGAGGCCAGGTGGCTATTAGAGACCCGGCGCTTATCAAAATGGGCTATTTCCTTCCGTGTGTTAAAAAAAGTTAGCTAACTCAAAAATCGAAGAGGTTTACATTTGTTAATTTTTTAAGGTAAGCTATGAGTACTCAGCAAGGAAGCATGAATACGTTGTACTACACATGTGTTGATACTATTGATCATAATCACTACCGAGTATATTCCATGCCCATTACGTTCACTAAGAATTCCTTCATTTAAGAAAAACAAAAACGAAAGAGTGTGCTAAAGATAAAAAAATTATTCGAACTCGAATAACAAGGGAAACGGCAACGTGAACGCAAAATGTAAGCAAGAATCATGACTCACCAAGAGTGTCCAATTACTTTCATCCGAGTCACAGTACTCTATGCCATCACTATCCTCGTAAATGACGGCACAGTCAGACAAATCGCTCTCACAATCAGTTTCAACTTCCATCGCACTTTGGTTAGTGAGCCGTTGACGAAGCATATTAGCTGCTTCTAAATTTTGTTTCACCAATTCAATCAAATTGTCCTCAGAGCCATCAGTAACATTGGTCACACCACACTGCTTCATTGAAGCAATTATTTGTTCCTTTGGAATGTTATTCCAGGCTGATTTTACCCACTTGGCGATGCATTCAAACGACGGGGGCCGTAAGTTGCCACTTGGAGTGAAAGTATGGTCACCGCTTGCTGTCCATTTCTCGTAAGATTTCGAGAAGTTGCATTTGAAGCTTCTGTTCCACAAAACGTCAGGAGCTTGGATTTTTCCAGTGCAACCAGCTGGAATTACAAAAGAATTGATTCTCATTGCTCGTAGCTGTGTATTAGTTCTTTCGGACACATGACAGTGAAAGGCGTCCCAAGTAAAAAGTATTTTGGCCAAGGAAAAATTTCCAATGATTCGTTTGAGATAATCAGAAGTCAATTCATCATCCATCCAACTCTTAGTGGAGTACGCGCACTCCACATCTTTGATTTCTTCTACTTCTTTAATTGGTCTCTTTCTCGATATAACAATGAAGGGTTTGCATTTAGCTCCATCTGCACGAGCAGTTGAAACCACAGTAATTCTCATTTTCTCATGACCAGTCGATTTAATCGGGACTTCTCGGCTTCCAATTTTGTCTACTGTAGTGGCCGCAATCGGCTCCACCCACACTGGTGTCTCATCCATCACAAATATTACATTGTTTTCATAATTACCTCCGTTCTCCACGGAGGTAAAATATGAACGCGACTATTTTCTCCATGCAGTCACGAGGAACCTTTTGCGAAATCGTCATCCTTCTTCTCAGAACAAATCCATGTCGAGATATAGATTTTACCACCCATTAGTCCGAGAAATGCAGTCAATTGCATTTTATCGCATTCAAATATCCAAAAACCGCTTTCGGATATCATAATAGACCATCTAAGTATCCAAAAATGCATTCATTAGTCAAAAGAAAACAATCATGTGTCACACTAGCATACTCAAGTGTCACGCTAGATCAATCATTAATAAATTTGTTCATACAAGTATCAAACGGTAGAATTTTATCAGCACCAAAACCTATTTATTAGCTTTGCTTATGTTTAATTAGCTCAGGTTTTTAATTTCAAGAAAAATTAGTTAATTTCCTTATATCACCACTTAATATGCAAAGAAAAAACAATCATCTATTCCAATAGTCTATAATAAGCAAGTATCTATAATAAAAAGTCACTCATAAGCAATTACACAAGAATGTCAACCTTCTCTATACAGGCAGGAATGTAACTTTGCGAGTTGTTGAACCAAGCGATTGACTTCTGCGGTGTAACTACCGCTACTGACTGCTCGGCCAGTTGGGTCAGAATTGCCAATTTTCTTTCAATGGATTCGTTTATCAACTGGTCCCGAATCTCTTCCAACTGATTCTTTAGCGCCCATTTAAATGCACTGAATGCATTCTCGACTATGTTTAGAAAGGGTGAGTAGGGAGGAAGAAAAATGCATTTATGTACGTCTCTCAGATCAGGACCACTTTCGGCTTGGCTTCTGCTTGCGATCGAATGACAAGAGGCATTGTCGAAAATAAATCGAATCTCGTTTTCGTGGGTGGCTGACAGAACTTCGACGAACTGTCGAAAACGGTCTCCAGTCATGCTGCCTTCTAGAATATCATGATGCAGAAGGCCTCTGGTATTACTAACGGCAAATACAACAGTAAGTTTTTGCTGTTGTCCGCACAGCTCGCGATCCAACTATCGCTCTTCCTCGAGTTCTTCGGGTCCATAGATTGATACCACATTCATCGATGAACACCAGTTCATTATTTAAGCCATTGAGCATTAACCAGTGAGCATAGTCATGTCCTAGAGTTTTTACATGGTCTGTGTTCCTCTCTGAGGGGCAGTCTTCCATTTTTTTCATTACAATGAGCCTTCCTTTCAAACAACGACATAAGGATGTGATCGACAAAGGACGCTTATTGGGGAGGCGACGGCGAAGTTCTTCATTTATTTGGCGTAAGGTGAAAGCAGGTTTCTCCTGCACGATTTCAGCACACGCGTTACCAATTTCGTCATCAATCTTATGATGTGTGCGGCCACCTCGAGGAACAACCACGACACCGTCGCGAAGACGTGCACGGCGAATGATCGCATAAGCGGTATTGGACTTAATATTTAATTGCTCTGCCAGTTGTAGGTAGTCATCTCCCCTATCTGCTGCATCGCAAAGCCTTTGCTTATCTTCCGCACTGATTCTTTGTCGCATCTTGACACATGAATGAACATTTTGACAAATTCTTGCTCTATATTGACTGTTGAACAGTTCTTACTAACAATGGGCAATCGAATGCGTTATTTAGACACCCGATTGAACCAAATGGACAACTGCTTGAAGATAATTGACAACTGATTGCGTTACATTGATTGATGATTTGATTCAGTGGACACATGGGTGGTAAAACCTGTAGAAACTTTTGAAGCCATCCATTGCTTGCCTTGAACTCACTCTCTCCTTCAATAGCAAACAATGGTAAAGCTTTTCGCTTTATCATGCTTCTTGTAATACATAATCGGTTATCCCTGGAGCGAACGATCCATTCTACAAGTTTGTCTTCTAACTCAGGGGAACGAATTTTCTTTCCTGCTCCACTGAATCTCTTCCGGTTTCTATTTCCCGTTTCATATTGCGCTTCCAATCGAGGTTTCGCTGTTCTCCATACACGCATACGTTTCGGATCAACCTTGAACTCTTTTGCAGTCTGTTCTACACTATGAGTCTTCAAGAACTCAAGCGCAGCTAACTTGAATTGGACAGTAAACGATCGTTGTGACTTCTTCTGTTCCATGCGGTGTGAGCTCGACTTCGAAAATTAATCAAATGACAACGTTGGTGCAGTTCAATCTAATTATTTGAAAATTTGACAAAGGGTTTATTTTTAGAACAACAACGCACATAGCGCAAAACAAGACGCTCAACGCAGGATAGATATCCACATCACCTGAATGGTGACAATTAGAGACCAGGCGCTTATTAGAGCCAGGCGCCAATTAGAGTATATACGGTAATTCCACCGGATGAACAAATGTGTGAATAATCCGCGGTCACAATCAGAACCACAAGTGATTCTCCGATGTACTTTTCAAGTCGTTTGTTACCCTCTGCATTTAGACCGACAAATAAGGGAGATTCATATTCCAGTTCATTGCAAACCGAAACAAGCTGCGCCTTTGAAATATATTGTCAAAGTCTGCAGATTACGCAGACGATTACGTACAAGATTTTCATCGCTGAAGAAATTTCGTCTCCGAATTAATCATGGTTTTTGGCAAGGTGTATTCTTTTTCGTATTTTTGATTGTTTTTTTGCTTTGATGCTCGATGAGGAACCACCGAGCGTCGAGCGACGACATGTCTTCAATTGTTTGAAAACTGTTTTTCATGAAATCATCATTCTTTTCTGACACATCATGAATCGAAAAGTGACAACAATCAAGTTGCACGTGTAAACGCAGCCTAAGGCCTGTCCGATGTGTTATTTGCAAATATTTTCAAGCTACATACCTTGCATACATAACAGCCGCTGTTTGGACAACAAATGTGACTTCTTCTTCATTCGCTATTGACTTAAGTTAATCATTGAGTGCCAATAATGTGAATAACGATTTTTGTTGTTGATCATCTTGTTTTCTTTGCAGGTAGTAATCTTGCGTGCATTATACATGCCATACATGTAGATAGATGAAGTATATCATCTTGATTAGTGTTGAGCCCCTATATGCAGGTAAATTAGGCCGAATTATTTATTCTCAATATGGCTTGTAAATAAATTTATTGAATATCGGTATCAGTAGTATATATGCCTAACATCATGCTAAGTTTCAATCATAAGAAAATGTAGCATGCTAATTAACCCAAGTGTTGATCCTTTCATGAAGTATCGTGTATTCAATAAAGCATTTAATTATTAGAGAGGTCTATGGATGGAACATGCGTACACGTTAATACAAGTTTTATTGAAGCAATATTTTCTAATGCTTTAAGACTTGGAGATATTGAAAAATAGAGCGCTATCCTCAAATAGAGGACCCCCTGCAATAGACCATCACCCAGGAGTGAGGGTTGAAAAAATCGACTACTATGACCGTCAATTAAATGTTGGGTAGACCAAATGTTTCTGACCCTCTGAAGCTTTTTTAGTGAAAGCAAAAATTCATCGGATTAATATCTATTTAGTATGCATGAATGCATATAATTTCAGTGTGGAAATAACAGCATGTAAACTGTAAATATCAAAAGTTAATATTTCGTGTTCTTGCCCTCATTTCTTAGACATTCCGAGACGCGAGTAGGGACAAACTATTTGAGAAAGGACGGTTCCAAAGAATCCCAACCATCTTTTACTCTCGCAATAAGCTGATCTCTGTTTCTCGGTCGTGGATGCTTGTTCCCATGTTCTGTGGACAGATAAAAGCACAATGGAACTGAATCCAAAGCCAGACAAGCAAAATTACCGAATTCGAACCAGTTCATCAGCAAGCATACCCCGTTTCCCACCACCAATGTTTCCTTTGAAAGTTTTGGTCGCGGGCGACATCACTTGAAACAGTAAAAACGGATCTTCATGTGATCGAAAACGTAAAATCGGTGAATGGGGACTACTTCAGGGACAAAATCATACCTGTCTACTTCGATTACATACATACTCGTCGAATCGTCCCGCATCCGGAGAAAGCAGTTCTTATGCAGGATGGTGCACGAGCATATGCAGTGAAGAAAACCTTCATTGTTTTGGACGATGTTAAAATTACTGTTTTGGAATTTGGATATTTTGGATTCTTTGGAACCGCTCTTTCTCAAACCACTGGTTGAAAGCTTCCCTATTCGTGTCTCGGAATGTCTGAAAAAATGAAGGTAGGAACACGAAATATTAACTTTTGACATTCACAGTTCACATATTGTTATTTCCACACTGAAATTATATGCATTCATGGATACTAAGTAGATATACTAATTGACATAATTGATGAAACAAACTATCATTGGCTTGAATTGAAGTTTGTTTCATTTTTTTCTCAGGTATGATGCAATATCTCGCTTTCTATGTATTACCATTCAACACATTAGAGAATGGAGAAAGATCTATGGTGGTCAAATTTCAAATTTTGATATCGATGCAACTGTCACAATTGCTTTTACAAATTGAACATAAACGTGAACAGAAATCCAGCTTTTTTAAAATGAAATGGCACACGATCAGTTTACCAGAGGTATGGCTATTGGAATGATTCGTTGTGGTAGAAGTTGTGCGAGTGTTGCCGAAGAGCTACAACTATCAAGAGTCGTTGTTTGGAGGTGGTGGTGTCGATGGAAAGCAGAAGGAGATGTTAAAAAGAAGAAGTGATCTGGTCGACCAAGAAAGTCTGCAGGAAGGACAGACGCACGTCTAGTTTTAGCTGCAAAGAGGAATAGATTTGTGTCAGTCCCAAAGCTAGTCGTACACTGGAAGAGTGCCTCAAATATAGACTGTAGCGTTCGAACGGCTTACCGAAGATTGAGAGAAGCTGGAATTCAATCGCGACGACCAGCTGTCCTAATTCCATTGAGTTTTGAGCACCGCAGAAGACGATTTGCCTGGTGTGATGCCCACCGCTCATGGAATGATCATCACTGACAGAAAGTCTTGTGGACCGATGATTCGAGATTCACTCTGGATTTCAAAGACGGTCGTGTCAGAGTGCATCGTCTTCCAGGTGAACGCTTTGCCACATGCTGTATTAAAGAACACGACAGATATGGTGGTGGAAGTGTTATGCTGTGGGGTGACATTTGGCATGGCGGACGAACGACATCAGTCATCATTAAAGGCACGTTGACTGGAGGGAGGTATATCAATGAAATTGTGCTTCCTGTTGTTGCCCCAGTGGTCAGGGTGGAGGATCTCGTCTTCCAAGACGACAACGCAAGACCACATCGCTCCTCGGCTGTCATTGCCACTGTTAGGAGATTGAACATTCAAACCCTTGACTGGCCTGCACGCTCACCTGACTTGTCACCCATTGAACAAGTCTGGGACGAGCTTGGGCGGCGAGTGAGAGACCGCTATTCACTTCCACCAGTGTCCCTGAAGATTCTCTCTGAAAGACTGACAGAGCAGTGGCTTCCCTTTGAAATATCCTTCATTCAGAAACTTTGTGAACCTATGTCATCTCGGATTATTGAATGTATTGGAGCTAGAGGGGGGCACACGCGCTATTAAAGTTGAATCTGCTACATGCGTTGTTTTTCTGTGCTAGCGACTTGGTGGAGATTGTAGCTAAATTATCAAGTTATCATACATATATATATATATATATAATTTTGTTTAATCAGAGGAAAATAGCTTGTATTGGTACTCGGAGTTTCATGTATGTGGTCATACAATCATCAGCCAAATGAACATTGCAATCTACAGCTTTTGGTTAATATCACAGATAGCCTAAATAGTAGTCAGAAGTGTGCGGGACGTAAAATTCACAGTCTGAAGTTAGCAAGCAAGTGCTTGTTTCTGTGCCGACACTTTGACACCAGTTCACTTCTCCTGTTTAATAATTTGCCAGTCTGATCCGCCAGAATGAAATATTTTTCATAAAGACACAAATCACATTTTGATACACCAGGCTTGAATGGCTTGCATCTCCTTCTTATTGACCATACTACTTTAGGATTTTTATTGTCTTCTTTTAATTTCCAATATTCTTTTGATAGTTCAGTTTCACTTTTGTATTTCTCATGATTGAAAGATTTTTTGTGGTTCGCAAATCTTAATTTGAAAGTTCCTTCACATATCCCGATGTATTTTCTGTCTTCATATTTGGAGTCGTCGCAGGAGATTGTTGCTTCATACACCATATTCTTTGTGAGACATTCGTTTCTCAGGGGGCATTGCTCTTTTTTAAGACAGTTACACATTTTATCATCATTTGATTTCCCTTCTTTTTCCATTACTTTCTTGTTATGTCCATTAATAATCTGCTTCACGTTTGGCATGCAGCTGTAGCTCAATTTGATTGTATTGCGGTTGAATATCTTCCTGTACATGTGGTCTTTGTGAAAGTGCTTATCAATTAGAGCAAGAAATATCCGACCAATGTTTGTAGAAACACTCTTGCTATATGGAGGGTTAAACCATGTAATCACTCTTTTTCGATTTTTCTTCTCTTGTTGACTTTTATTTTCAGTACTCTGATAGGTGAGCTTGTGCGCGTAACCATTGTTGTGCAGCATTTTCTGATAAAAATCAGCTGAGTCGTTGAATGTGCTCTCGTTTGATGATAACTCAGATAACCGCTTTTCTACAATTGTGGGTATTTGCTTAATAATACACTGAGGATGATTGGACTTGGCGTTAATGTACAAAACATCTTGTTCTCGTTTCCGGAAAGGCTTGTACGTTCCATCATTAAGGTCTAAAGTGATGTTCAAGTAATTCACAATCTTGAGATTGCATGATATGTCCAAGTGGAGTCCATAATACTTGAAGATTTCGTGAAACCTCTTTCTAATTATGTCAGCTGAATATATATATATATATATATATATATATATATATATATATATATATACCAGTCAAAAATGAAAGAAGTTAAAGAAGTAAATTTTTCAAAAATTTTGTCAATGAGTATATTTATCCAACGACTTTCTGTTTTTGCTTACAAGTAAATCAAGACACCGTTTTGCTTAGAATTTGGACTAAATATTTCAATGACGTCTAAAGTTCCCAAGATGCAGCCTTCCATTTCTTATGTGTTTACGAATACATTTAGGAGTCACTTAGGTGCACTGAATAGAACTTCAGACTAATGCAAACCTAAAGACATCTTGCACTGTGCTTCTATTTGCATTTTTGCTGATATTCGAACCGAAGATCTGTCATATTAAGAATCATTCGACATGGATTAATTTCAGCTGACGATATTTGCATTGAAGTTGCACGAACGAACTCTGAAATCCGATGAAATTGTTCGCATCACATTTCCTGTTGTCTACTCTAGAAATCTTGATATTCGACGTACAAGCCTTTTATTTGTACCTTGATTCTTAATCTTCTTTGATTCTATGAACCCAGCTGTCCTTTCATTTTTGAAAATGTCTGCAGATAAATTTCAGAACTCTCTGTTGCTACCTTGTTCACTTCATTTTGTTCTTCCTACTTACATCGTCCTTGTGACGATTCCATTCAATACTTATTGAAGAAATGTGAGTCAAAATCATCTTCATGATATTATTCATGTGCATAGCGCTATCTGAATCTGTAATCCATCACCTCAGAGTCAAGACTAGTTGCGTTATTGGCTACCGGAAAGCCGATGAGGTATTATAATATGTGAAACCCCATGCTTGAAATTATATTCGGGTGCAATTTCCCACCGATGAAGTTATCAAACTTTACATCATATACATCTTCTCTAAGTTAATATATCAAAGAAGATGGAGATAATACACATTTTGATGATTTCATCGGTGAGAAATTGCACCAGGAATGTTAAGTATGCAGCTCCCAGTTCTTGTGCAGATCGCTTTATGACACTAAATTATCCCATTGCAGCAGAGTCTGTTCGCACATCTGTAGATAATTTTCGACACCGTACTTCTTGCAGGAATTAGGGAATAGTTCGGGTTTGAATGTTGCTGCATTGTCAGATAGCAGTTCTATTGGTGAGCCTCTTTCACGAAATAATTCCACATTTTTGTCCGTTATTTGCTTCCGAGACTCATCCTGCACCATTCCGAGCACTTCCCAATACGCAAAGCGGCTGGGGCCACAATCGAAAACTGTGAGATAACATTTGCCATTGTAGTGATCATAGAGTAGGGATATATAGGTAGAGTGTCGACTCTAAAAAGTATCCGTATACAGTGAAAAATTTTATATGAAAAGATTCAGTTTCTTGCGGACATTACGTTCCCGTGGTCCAAAAAATTATTTGAGCAGTTCTAAAAAAGTCAAAATTTTGCATATTTATATACTACCGAAATGACTCTATGTAAGTGATATGCAACAAGTTGGATATCAAAAGGAATGAATATCTGCTAATAAGCATCCTGACTAAGCGGAAATTAAGCTGATTATTAAGGGAATTTCATGATCCGTTTTATAATGGAAGTCTTCATGAAAGAGTCGATATCCTATTGCGCTTACTTGGCTGAAATTTCATATTTCTAATTCATGAAGGCAATAGCGGGTCATCGAGTTGCCAATTTAACAAACATTACCTCTCCAAGGCTGTCATGACACGGACAATTTGTAAAATATTATCATTTTATTCTGCTTTGCTATCATGATCAGTCAATTCCGTTGTAATTTCTTCAAAACTGCATAAATGTGTATATCTCACATTTAGAAACAATTCCGACTGTATCTCCCTTGAGTTCATTTAATATAATTCAAAGTGTATACACATTGGGGATTTAATAAATGCGGAGTTACCACTCTACCTAATATACTTGCTCTATGGTAGTGAGTTATGTCACAAGCAAACCATTCCAAATTCTTCGATACTTCCAAGATTCCAGGATCAGTATCACAGGAGACGGATCAATTGAATTGCATCTATCACAATTTCTTATGGCCTCGACAACTTCGTTTCGGGTAATTTTTTTATCATCGTGTGAGACAATCCGCCTTGTTCTCAACAGACTTTGCTAACTGAGGCAGATATTGATGTTGCATTCAGAAGCTAGATATCTTATAAGACATAGACGGCGACGAACCAATAATTCATTTAAGTTATGTAAGTGTGAACGGTCACGATCACATGTCCGTTATTCAAGGGTACGTGTATTCAACCCACGCACCTCAAAGCATTGTATTTCTTAGCATATTTTACAGTTCACTTTTATAATTTACGTTATTTTTATTCACTCTGTTTTTTTGTTACTATGTAGTTGTCGTGGCATGTAATTATTGGCATTGTTGTATGTCACGTACTGAATAAAATAAAAATAAAATAAATATCAACCAGGCAAAAACTGACATTGAATCAACTAGAATTTCCACTTTGAATATAGCCCAATCAATAGCAATCTTAATACCCTTGAAAGCAGCTTCCAACTCGGAGACATTGATTTGAGAGGCTTCATCGGTCCGACGTAGCCAGGCACCAATCTCGATAATGTTACCATCCAATTCCAAGCAGGCATCCATGACGAACGAGCTGGGATCAGTCCATAGAGAAAATGATGACCGTGTTTAGAAACATTACACTTTACTCCAAATGGATCGTTGGATTGGGATCTATGCCACAAATCTTGAGTACGTTCGACCGCATGTTGATCAGCATTGGAGTCCCAATCACCTTAACCGTTTTCCAGCGGCAAAAAACAAAATTTTCATGCTTATGATATCGGCGTCACAAATATTTGAACAAATAACATTATAACTGAATAAACATTTGCTGTTTGAAGTATTATGAGCATCATGCAAGTTTTAACAAATACTTTGTCATTTTTACCTAGAAATAGACATGTTCCCAATTGGGAACATACTCACTACAAAAACAGGAAATTTCAATGATATGGTTCATTTGGTTTGGTCGCACAAATTGCAACACGACAGTAATTAGAGTAGACATCTATGATTGTAGATGTCTATGTTTGATGTTGACGACAATTTTCGATGTCCAGTAACTGTTCCTACTGACATGACATCGACTGTTGAAATTTTGAATTTCTACTTCCTAGGTAATATAATGATCAGAGAGAGAGAGAGCAAAATAGTCGGTGTCTGAACGCTGTCTGACTGCATGCGTGAACAAGATGACATCAAGACAAGGTAGACATTGCTCTACTTATCAACAAGCTGCGGATTTGATTGCTGCGATGAGTGACGACGACGAAGAGAATTGTTATTCCTTGCAATGAAAGAGGTGACCAGGAATCTGAGGCTGATGATCTTGATGAAGAGAACTTATTTTCTCATACATTAGGCGATGTCGCTGGACTTTTAGAAATTCAAGAAGATGATTGCAATACTGAAGTGGAAAACCAACCACCTGCGAAAAGAAGGAGAACTTCTCCAACATCATGGAAGAAATCTGAAGTGACCGATTCATTTTCAAATTTACGCCAATTTGACGATTTTCGTGATGAGTATCCTCTAGCAAGTGAACTTACTGCATTTGAAACTTTTCGTTTATTCGTGGATGATTCATTCATACATCACATGGTGACCGAAACAAATCGGTATGCTCATGAACAGAAAAATAATCCTTAATTTTCAGTTAGGTTCGATGAAATAGAACAATTTCTTGGTGTTCTTCTGTACACTGGGTATGTATGCTTGCCAGAAGAGAGAAACTATTGGAATCGATCGGAAGATATTAATTTTGATTTCCTGTCGTCGTCCATTACTCGTGATCGGTATTTGAATATAAAAAGACATCTTCATCTTGCCGATAATCGAAATTTATGCAACAACAAATGTGCAGAAATTCAGCCAATCTACGATATCACCTATAAAAACTTGGTTCAATTTGGTATATTTGCTCAGAATCTTTCAATTGATGAATCGATGGTTCCATATTTTGGACGTCATTCAGCTAAAATGTTCATCAAGGCTAAGCCAATCCGTTTTGGCTACAAAATGTGGACTTTGTGTTCTTCAGATGGATATCCATTTTATCTTGAAATATATTCACTGGCCGTGATCCGGACAGAACTCGAGGTCTTGGAGAAACAGTAATCATGAAGAAGTTGGAAATTTTGGAAACACCCAGTGATCATGTCATATATTTTGATAATTTTTTCTCATCGTACGACCTTTTCAGAGAATTATCTGAGAAAGGAATTCGAGCAACTGGTACCGTTAGAATTAACAGAACCAATAAATGTACATTGTCCAAAGATGTGATCAAAAAGTCAGATAGAGGTACGTTTGATTACAAGTCTGATGGCAACGTCTTGTTTTGTACATGGAAAGACAGCAGCGTAGTATCAATCGGCACGAACTTTGACTCTGTTTTTCCATTGCATTTATGTTCCCGATATTCTGTGCCACAAAGAAAGATAGTCAGTATCCAGCAGCCAAATTTGATTCGAAATTACAATATGAATATGGGAGGCGTCGACGTTTATGATAAATTGTTGTCTTCTTATCGTCCAAAAATACGAGGAAAGAAGTGGTGGTGGAATCTCTTCATCAATGCATTGAACACTCTGACTGTTGCCTCTTGGAAAGCATTTAACAAACTACATCCGAATGAAACTTTGAGCCATATACAATTCCTTCGGATCATTACGCAATGTCTAGTAAAGAAAGGTAAGCTCTTACTCCTGAGGCCCATGCATGGACGTGGAGTGCCGAAAGTTTCAGATATTCGAAAAGATGGAGTTGGTCATCATCTGAAACCCTGTAAGGAAGGTCGATGTGTTTACTGCATGAAAAACACTCGCTTGATATGCTTTAAATGTCAGAAGCGTTTGCATTTAAACTGCTCAGCTGATTTCCACAAATAGTACTTTCATGTATCTCTGATGCCGTATGTTCCCATTTGGGAACAATGAATATTATTCATGTTTTGTCGATGATACATCGTTTATTCATAATTGAACTATGACTACGTTTTGAAGGTATATCTCAATTAATTTGCTAACGACAAGATCAGTTCTTGCTAGCTTTTCCCTGGTTTGATATAGTTTCACAAATATTTTGATCAATTTTTAGCAAAATACACATACTCAAAAGTGGTCCTACAGATAATGCAATAAAGAAGGCTTACAAGTTATAGAATATTATTGCATAAAGCATCATGACATTATAGCCGATTATCATATGTCAATACTAAACTAAAAAATATACAGTGTAAATAAGGTTTAAAAATATGTTCCCCATTGGGAACTTACGGTGGATACCACTTAATTAAGGTTGGTATCACACAGAATAAGGCGTCTGCCATCGTCCATCTTCCACCTACTACGGACCGCATTCACACTAGGGAAATCCATATCCGATTCATTCAGCGGTATTTTTCACTATTAACTGTTGCTATGACTATTGTCTAAGATCTTCTCTTCCTCATTCTTGTCCCCGTCCGACATGGTGAACAAAGAGCTGTTTTCTGATACGTTACTTCTCTTTGCAAATCACAGCTTCCTATATCTTCCCCCAGACGTCACTTCAGTCCCGCGGCTGATGCCTGATAGATGATGGAATTGAACTTCACCATCCGCATAATTTCATGCCTTATGACTTTTCCTGTGTGACAGGTTGCATTCTTTTCTACATGCAATTGAAGGGGAATTCCAAATGGAAGATGGAAGATAGAAGACGGCTTATTCTGTGTGACGGCGGCCTAAGAAATCCACAAGCAGGTCGCAGCCATTATCCCATGGGAAAATGTTCAAGTAATTTTTCACAGGATGAAATAATATCACGTTTTATGGCAGGCACTGATGAAGGCTCGATATTGTTGCCTCCTTTTCACATTATATCGCTACCAACCTTAGACAAATGCAAACCCAACACACGGGCACAATTGCTTATAAGTCCATGTGATTCGAGATGACCACTCACAATCTGTCTTGATGCAGTCCATTGAAAGATAGAGAGAGAGAGAGCACTTCATTCACGATTCAACACTTCATTCACGATTGAGCACTTCATTCACAGTTGAGCACTTCATTCACAATTGAGCACTTTATTCACGATCGAGGACATGACCTTGGGGACCACGTTCAGACGAAACCCAAAATGTGTTAAGCAGCATCTTCTTTTATCATACTGCATTCCACAACCTGGAAGCGCCTCAGCTTCAGTCCCACACATATTTGCAGATAGGCGTTATGTATATCTATCTGCCATGAGTGGCTAAATTTCACTGCAAAATCCGTCATTCGGCACTAACCAACCATTTTCAATCCATTCATATACCTCCGCATGATATTCTTGCTCAGAATTTGTAGGAATTGCATATTCAACGGTTCGATTACACAAAGTTGGTGCGAATTCATCCTTCCAATTCCAGGAAACAATGCCTGCTAAGATGTCAGTAAAGTGGGTGTCCTGCATTTTCAGATCACCGGAGGCACAAACTGCAATAGTCTGCAAAGCATGGACAACTACACTGTAAATCGCTCAATGCTAATCACATACGAAGGATACAATCCAAAATATTTTTTTGGTAGATTTCTGTATTCTCTTGGTATATATTTGTATGCTTTTCGTATGTTTTTTCAAATGTGGTATGCTTTACATACTTTAAGTCATTCAAGCAAAATGTTAAAGGAAAGCATCAATGATTTCTAATATATTTTGATTTTAGGCCTTTTGTCAATAAAGATCACACTAATCTTACTACAGTTTTGTAAGTAGTGAGATAATGACATTCAAGAGTCATACTTTCAATACTGAATTCGATTTTGATACACGTAAGTCTAAGGCATTTCATGAATAATTAATAAGATTTCATCCATGAACAATTATGCATTATGCAATTTTGAAATTAAGCATATTATCAATCCGAAATAAAAGCACATTATAATTCATGAACGCAAAAATAGTTATGTTCGAGATATATAAGTCATCAAGATTTCACTGAAGATATCGTTTAAATGAAATGATGTTTATCAACTTGGGTCATAAAGTTGAGTTATCTAAACGTCCTGCTTAAGTTCCTAGACAAGTAGCAACGACGACATATTCGTGGGGCATACAATTCACAATAAATCTAATGTACTTAAATATCCCTCTATCAAGCGAAAAAATATTCACGACTGGTATTACCGAAAAAAGTTATTTGACAGTAGGTTGTAATATATACATATTTTTTGCTATGTGACTTAAAGCGCACATACCAAACACATACCAGAGGCATACGAATAAGGATGAATTTGCATCGGGTCTCGTTTATAAAACATAACAACAATTCGTATTTCAGTGTAAAACAGCCAATCACAGATAGAATAGTTCGTATCGTTACATATCAATCGCATGCGAAAGTATGTGAGATGTGGTATGAAAAACATACCAGATATCTGTAGAAATACCAGAATCTCGTATCAGATGTTAGTTTCAAATTGTATGTGATTTTGGTATATGTTTGTATGTAATTTTCGTATCCAGCGATTTACAGTGTATATCCACAAAGTTGTTAATACGTGGGAACTTTGCTCGTCCATTGTGAATGCGAATAATGCCACCAAAACATTCAATTCTGTCCATGCCAATAATAAAATCATTACCACGGAGTAGCGTAGACAGTGCAATTAACGGACAAGTCAGCATTCTCAACTTCGATGCCACATTTGCAGCATTCTGAATAAACCAATAAGTGTCCATCATAATAACTCCCAGTCATCTTGGAAATAACCATTCGTCACTGGTAAGACGATATAGAGTATACACATAGTAGGCAGAGTGTTCAGTCAAAAAATTCTCATCATACGGTGACAATTTTTATGTTAAAAGATTCAATTATTTGCGCAGATAAAATTTTTGCAAATTATTCCGGGGCTTATATACTAGCGACTTGGAACCTCAGACTTCAATAAATAAGTAGTATGAAACTTTTAGGAGATCAAAAAGGATGAAAATATATATACAAGTATCTTAATTGAACGGAGATTAAGCTAAATATGAAGGAAATTTCATTAACCGCATTATAATGCAAGTCTTCATGCAAAAGATGAGATCTTTTGACTCAAATTTCAAGTTTGCTAGCTTAGTAGATCTGATTCACATAGCTCTTTTCCACCAGGCCAAATGGATCTGTTTAGTTAAGCATCTTGTCCAATTATCAACTACATCCTATAGTCTATTGAAATCCCAGTATGAAATTGAGTTGTAAATGATTAGAATCATAATGCTCCATGCAATTACAATTCAGCTATTCATATTTAATTGTCGATTGAAGCAATTTGTATAGCTGTATGATTCACCAAATTAAGCTTCATTTCTTATCTGAATCAGATCCAATATTATGGAACTATTTGCATCCTATAAGTTAATTATGATCACTGTATTTGGTTGTTGTATTTTGCTCAAATATTTTAATCAAATATTCTACGATCAAATTCGTACATTTCGCTGCACTGGTTCGAGAACCGGTTCAAACAGAAGAACCGTTGCACCGCACACAGCCCCAGCTTTCATAATTCCGCAAACTTTTCACGAGACTTTCTTTGGATTTTACCCACTGGGAAATTGAAATTTATGATAAATTTTGAGCGGTACTTTTTTTGCCACCTTTGGTATTATTCTGCCAAATATTCTTTTAAGAAGCGCCACGACTTTCAATATCAGTAGAGCATCTTATGAATGTGAGCATATGAATAATATCACGACATCTTTATATCATAGACATCGAATAGTTTATTGGAAATTCAAATGCTGAGCGAACACTGCTTATTATTTTCAATATTAATAGGCTATATAAGCATTCTTTTTATGTCTCTTCCTGATCATTTGAATACCTCGGGTGTGTAAATCGCTAATCTTCTTTATAATCGCATCTGAGGATATTTAGAGCTGCATCTTTTCACACATGCATTAGAATGACTACTTTTGAAGGAGAATCTTGCATATATTTTTTGAAATAATATATGCCCCAGGCAGTGGCGTCGCGTGCTCCCAGACCACAGGCCTTCACTCGGCATTGGAATACAAATTCTATACCAGACTTTTTTATGTTATAACATTAATTTTTATAAAAGATGAATTTTTAATAACAATTTCCCGAACATTTTTAATGCCAAGTGAATGTGCACATGAGAAGTTGATTGCTCATGTCGCCTAACCGCCTTACTCAAGGAGCTGAGATAACTACAAGTATATCCCCTCTCTGTCCAGACCACATTTTCTCGAGAAAAAAGGAGGAAGGGAAACAGTTTCTTGTGTTTCTTACGGCTGGTCAGCCACTCATATGTTTGAAATTTTGATGCATTAAAATGTCTTGTGTAGTGCTTCTTCTTTCTTTCTCAGTGACTACTTTCATTTTATATCAGGTGTTGGCCTACCTTGCTTGATGACTGTCATCTTTTCAGTATTCCCTCAGGACGAAAGGCGTGATAATGAGCTCATCTACAGTACTAAACATAGCGTCACATCAATCACGCAAAAGCAAATCATGGAATTCTACCGAATCTGGGTGTTCGAGTCAGATGAATTACTCTACACTCATTGGCGAACGCTCATCATCTAATCCAGTCTTATCTGAACTTCAGTCAGCTGCTATTGTTGACGTAGTGGCCTCTCCGACGAGAAACGAAGGGCAGGAACAATTGGGTTGCGCTTCCCTTTCTATATTTAGGTACCGAGCATCGATCAAGAATAATGTAGAATTTCATTGTAAAAATTGGAGAAGGCAAAGCATTATGTCTATCGGGAAAGCCAATATTGGTGCGGACGCGTGCGCTTGCTGAACGCACACGCACATAACTTCTTTCGCTCCGTATGAACACACGACCAGCATCCCGGTGAAAAAAAATCGTCGGGGATGCCTCGTCAAATAGTCGGGAAGTGTCGGCTGTCAACCGTGTCGGCGCACCGAGTGAATGCCGACACAGGTGTTGTCGGTACCCATCGGCTAAGTGACGGCTGCACATGATGGCTGCACACGGCTGCCTGATGATTAGAAAATCGGGAACTGTCGGCATGTTCTCCCTATATGCCGACAGCAGCTCTGATTGGACCAATATTAGCAAAACTCGTCCACTCCAATTCGTGTGATCTATATAACTTGAACACTGCTGTGATTTACAACAGAGGACTCCTGCTGCGCTCGAGGAGCAGTCAGCACATTCTGCTTTTTTGCAAGTGGCACAGATGAAAGAAAAAATGGCAACCTCTTGCAAAAAGGATTACAGAATTCCTCATACCAGATATCAGGACAAGATTTCCGGCAGCATGTGGTAAGTTAAGATATCAATACATGTCTACATATAGCGGCAGCTATCGGTCAATAGTTCTGTCTCCGTTACTTGCATTTTCTTTTTAAGTGATTCAAAATGTAGATAGAATTACATGGAAATTCACAGAACATCCTAGTAGTATATAGTGTGACATCCGGCGCGACGCTTCGCTTCGCTTTGCTTCGCTTCGCTTGCGCCGGATGTCACACTTTTGCGGGTTTTTTCAAAATTTTCAAAAAATCAAAATTTCAAAAATTTAGGTAGATTTCAAATTTCACGTGGCCGAAGGCCGAAGGCCGAAAATTTAGGTAGTGACAAATTTTCAAAAAAAATCAAAATTTCAAAAATTTAGGCGGTCTCAAAATATCCCGTAATCGAAAATTTAGGCGGTCTCAAAATATCACGTGGATGAAAATTTAGGCGGTCTTAAAATATCACGTAAACTAAAAATATCACGTGGTCGAAAATATCACGTAGCCGAAGATCGAAAATGTAGCCGAAGGTCGAAAATGTAGGCAGATGAAAATTTAGGTAGCCCAAAAAATATCACGTTGTCCTAATATTGCAGAAGATTGTATTCAAAATATTTATTCAAAATATTCATTTAAAAATGGAAGAAACAAAAGTGTATGAAACAAAAGTGGAAGGAACCTCAAGAATGTATCCTTCGTTATCATATGAACGTAGTTCTACTTTAATGGACATTGAAAAGATTAACATTGAAAAAATGAATAAAGAAAAACACAAAGATAGAGTACGCTATATGAAAGATAAGGAATCTCAATTATTATTAAGATTAGAGCATTATAAAAAATTAAGAAAGAGATGGACTAAAGTTAAGAATGTAACACAAGGCGTTGGAGCATGTTTAACAATTTCTTTAGGCGCTCTCACTATTGTCATTTCATCTGGCGTTCTTACAATTCCAGTAGTTGCTACAGCTTTGTGATACAATTAGATTTTAGTTGTACGTTAGGCAAGTTGTTTTAATTCTTACCAGCACGTCAGCACAACCGCATGACGTCAAAGCATCTGGCAGCTGTTTTCATTTCTCTCTCTTCTGTCATTGTTCCGTGTGCGCTAGAAAGCAAAGTTCTCATTTGCAATGTCTTCCGTCAGCAAAATAGAGAGAGAATTTTGTTGCTTCGTGGAACAAGTTGTGCCTCTTATTTCACCAGACCATCTTGATTTCTTCAAAACGATATCAACAAAATTTATTCTTGAATCACTAAGAAAGAAACAGAAGACGAGTGGAAACGAAGAAGATAAAAAGACAGAAGTGTTTGAAATAATCCGAGATTCATTCAAGGATGTTGACAGCAGCAATTTACCTGTATTTCTCGAGAAAAAAGGATATTATAAGTACATCATCGTGCATCTCTTCATTGAATAAACTCATTGGTTTTGAGAAAATTACACATCGGAATCTTCTACGCTGCTATGTTTTACAAGGAGAAGTGCTTCAGCGACTGAAGTTATTGTCTAATATGAATTATACAAAATTCGTGAAAGAGTTAAATGAGACCACAAAATAAAGTTTTCACGTTCATATGTGACATTACTGATCAAATTATTCAAATTATCAAAGAACTATCCAAACTTAGCCAATTCTTCTCTATCAATTTACTTTGTGATGAAGAATTTTGCTCATCTTGAAGATTATATTGATCGTGAAAGAGAGGAGGAACAGCAAAGAATAGCAGAATCCATATTTGATTCACCCAATGTGCAACAAACTGAACAACAAACTGTGCAACATACTGATCTCACGCAGGAATTAGAAGACTTGCAAACGTGAAATTCTACTTCATAAGTAACAAGTAGTAACATTTATTGCAACTTATTTGCGTGGAGACTGAAAAGTGACAATGACATTTTCAATTTGGATTTCTGTTTTCATATAAAAGTTGGACTCTACTTCATAAGTAACAAGTAGTAACATTTATTGCAACTTTGCGTGGAGACTGAAAAGTGACAATGACATTTTCAATTTGGATTTTTGTTTTCAAATAAATGTTGGACTCTACTTCATAAGTAACAAGTAGTAACATTTATTGCAACTTTGCGTGGAGACTGAAAAGTGACAATGACATTTTCAATTTGGATTTCCGTTTTCATATAAATGTTGGACTCTACTTCATAAGTAACAAGTAGTAACTCTTATTGCAACTTATTTGCGTGGAGACTGAAAAGTGACAATGACATTTTCAATTTGGATTTTTGTTTCATTTAAAATGACTGACCTGATCGAGTTTTTTAAATTATATGGAACGCAAACCACGACAAATTTCGACCTAAAGAAAATCGCAAATCAATTAGGAATAAAGAATTTTCATGTTCTAATGAGAGACGAATTACAATTGATCAAAAATAAGCCAACAGGAACCTTCAGTTCCCGGAACAAAGTTTCAACTTTAAATTTCATAACGAATCTTCACGCTTCAGACCAAAAAAGCGTACACTGGTCAGCAGGTATCTTTAGTAAAAACGGAGATAATTATTATTTTGACTCATACGGACTTCCACCTACGAATGAAGTAAGAGAAATACTTGCAAATGGAATTTATAATACATTTCAAATTCAAAAACCAGGAACTACTTACTGTGGGCAATTATGTCTTTATGTTTTATTGAAATT
Source organism: Prostheceraeus crozeri (assembly GCA_907163375.1). Taxonomy (NCBI): domain Eukaryota; kingdom Metazoa; phylum Platyhelminthes; order Polycladida; family Euryleptidae; genus Prostheceraeus; species Prostheceraeus crozeri. The sequence goes on from CAJQUW010016206.1 coordinate 177,322, forward strand.
ACAAAAAGGAGTGCCATTTCTTGATATTATGTTAGAATTGAACGAACCGTAGGTTCTATGGCTACGCCTAACAAGGGAATTTCATTCCCGAAACGTTAGTTCCAATAATAATGATAATGATAATTAAAAATCAGTTCGTTGTAATTCATTTTGATAAAAACGGCCTCTGATATCTTCATTATCTAAATCTTTGATTTCGTAAGTAATCGGATAAGTTTGGTTTATTTTGCAAACTTCAAATATTTCTTCAGTCCAGTATCCAACGAAGCCTTTTTCAAATTTATTCTTATATTTAAATATTCTAACTCTATCTCCAATTTTAAATTTCGGCTTAAGTTTCTGCAAATTCGGATTACTCTCATTCGAATAATTATTTTCGAATATTTTTTTTCTTATCAAATCAGGGTCGTCAGAAGCATTCTTTGGAGTTTCTTCCATACCAGAATGAACTTTATTATTATAGTCTTCTACAACTCCTGGTAATATCTTCAACCATTTCTGATTTCCTTGCTCAGTAAATTTCTTGAATAATTTATTTCTTAATGATCTATTGAATCTTTCTATCATTACGGCCTTCCCTGCATTTTCAGTTGAATAAACTGAGCCTTGGCGATGACTTTCGTCTGTTTCAAATAGTGGCTGAACGTTTCTGTTATAAAACTCCGACCCTTTATCAACAAACAATTTCCTTGGGTTTCTATTACTTTCTTTAAAGATTTCTTCAAACGCATATTTAACTGATAGACTACTTTTATTTTTTAAAGGCTTTACCCAAGCATATCGTGTATATAAATCTATAACGGTCAATGCGTATTTATAATCTTTTTCATTCGGCATATGAATAAGATCAGCACTCCAAATATCATCTTTATTAAATACTTTTACTTTCAATAGATATTTAGGCCTTCTATATTCTTTATGAATTTCAGACGCATAGCGGCTTGGGTCATTCGACATTTTGGACGCGTAGGTTCGAGCGTTGCTCTCAGACAGCTTTGCTGTCGTTTCATTTAAACCCTGACCGAATAATATTTTAGCTTGTAAAGCTTTCTTAATAAACATTCTTTCAATTTTTTCTCTAAATGTAGGATTTTGAATACTGTCTAATTCTTGAATCATCTTCTTATCAGCTGCATGTCGAGAACTTAGATCATGATTTCGATAAGCTAAATCATGCCTGTAAGCTGCGGCATCTACTCTATTTATTGGTTCTTCACCTGGTTTCGGATTATTATTCTCATCTAGTCTTATATCTAATCGAGTTCCTGGACCGGTATATGAATGACCAGGAAGATGTTTTTCTTTCGAATATTTACTCCAAATAAAGCCAGGGAAGTTTCCTAATGTTTTTTGTATGTCACCTCCAATATGCTGACAATTTGAATTTTTATTTTTGTTTAATAGATAATTTAATAAATCTAAATTAGCAATTTTTAATTTAATTAAGTTTTCGGAATTTGTAGAATTCATTTTAAAAGATAAAATAAATGTTTTACCTAATCGAACCTTGTTCAGAGGCTTTAGCCGATCGGACCAAAGGTTCTGAGGTTATTACCGAATCATACTAGGACTTAGATATATTCCAGAACCATCTTTAGTTTCTTTAATTTCAATTAAATCATCAACATTGTGGAGAATATTTTTAAGAACTCGTTTTCCTTCATCAACTAATTTTAATTTACTAATAAAATTATCTACTACTCCATGCCCTCTAGCAACTTTCTCTAACTCTCTATTATGACGTTTTTGTTCTTCTAATGCTGCCTTCTCTGATTTATTTTTATTTACTGCTTGTACAATACCAGCTGTCCCACCTGCAACACTTCCTGCTGCTGCTATGCCACCTATTATTAGTGGAATTAATGGGAGAATCCCGCCATTCTTTTCGTCTTGTAATTGAATATTCTCTATCATTGGTTTACTTATGTAATACTTTGTTTTATTAATCGTAATAGTTTTAGGGGTATTTTTGTCAACAATATTACGTAATTTTAATTCAACAGTTTTATTATTATTACTTTTTGCTTGCGACATTTTTAATAAAAAAATTTTAAGTTACTAGAAAGTTCTTAAGTTACCAAAAATTTTAAATTTATTCTAGTTACGAAAAATTTTTAAGTTAAGAATTTTTAATCTATTCTAGTTACGAAAAAATTTTAAGTTATCAAAAATTTTTAATCTATTCTAGTTATCAAAATTTTAAATTTATGAAAAAAAATTAATTAATCGACGAAGTCTTGGGCTTTAGCCTATCCTAGCCATCTTTCCATTAAGAATTTCAATAGAATATTTTACATCTTCTAGCAATAAACCATAAGCCATCAATGAAGTTGTGGAATCTTTTTTTTCAATATTAATTGTTACATCACAACCAGTCTTGATAATATCTTCAGATTGTGCACTTAAATCGAAACAGAAAACAGGATATAAATGTCTCCAATCTCCAGGAGTTAATTGTGGTTCAACTCCAAATTCTATACAAAGATTTCTATAAGCATCATATCTTTCCATACATTCATCGAATTTCATCGAATCTTAATGGATCAATTGGATACCGGGTTTGATTTAATGAAACTTGTAAACTTCGAATTGTATTAATATGAAAAAGATTGTTGTTCTTATCAAAACTTGGAGAATTATTTCTTTGAAATGTTAGTAATAAATATCTTGGAGTATTCGCAGTTCTAGTAAAATGCCAGTTAAATCTTTGTTCGGAGAAAGTTACTGAACTAGCAGTACGCTTTAGAAAATTTACTGGAATTGGTTTGTTAGTATTTAATCTTTTTGCAATAGCCGTTTCAATCTCTAAACTAGGAGTAATATGATTTATCCACCATTCAAGTCTATCAATTTTTAAATATGCTTTTTTTTCAGTCTTACCAAAAAAGATTAATTCATTATTTGCTGTACGATGAATTATTAACTTAAATTTTAATTGATATGATATTTTATCATAATCCAAATATCCGAATAATGGAGACAATGACCAATTAACTGTCTGTTTACTTTTCTTGTTAAATTCACGTCTTTCTTTATATGCACTATTGTTTGTTTTATTTAAATGTTTTGCAATATTTTCTACATCTTTCGCAATTCCTGCGGCATCTGTTCCAGCGTGAGTTAAATCATCAACAATTATACCATCATTAGTATCAGGAAACCAACCTTCGATTTCATACTTTTTATTATTTTCACCAATTGTTACAAATCTAAGCATTGTATCAATTACACCTGGAGAATCACTTATTGTTTCTATATTTTGAGTTGCAACATCTAAACGCATTTGTGTAAATAATCTTGGAAAAAATTATTCTCTAATGCAATATTATCGGTTTCTGGTAATGGTGTTGTAAAATTGGCATCACTATACAAAGAATATTCACAGTGTAAAAATGAATCAGGTAGATATATATAACTCTGCTGATTATCAACTTCAAAAATTAAGTCTCCTCCAGTATTCACTCTACTGGAAGATCCGGGATTCATAGCAATTCTTATATAGTCATTCTTTTTTTGATTGCAACTGACGAACGGAGGATCGTCTAATCTAAATTTATTTTCGATAAGCGAAGACATTTTTATAAAAAATAATTTGACTTTTTATTTTTCTCACACACAAAAAATTCTGCTAAAATAATTTTACTAAAATAATTTTACAAAAAAAATTTTGCTAAGAAAATTTTGCTAAAAAAATTTTACTAAAAAAATTTTACTAAAAAACATAATTTTAGAATTTTGCTAGACCAGCTCCGCTATAGCTTTGCTGGTTAGACCGAAGGTTGCTACTCACGCCATTTCCTCTTATTTCTTCAATTGAACGTTTTATGGCTACGCCTGATTTCTTCTTATGTTTACTATCAGACGGAGCTCCGCTCCTCAAGGTTTCCCCAACAGCTATGTTAGCAATTTTATTTTTTGTTTCCTCTGAAAGTTTTTTTAAATTTTTTAGTTCTTCGGAATCATTCCTAAGTTTACGAATAGCTTCTAGTTGTTTTAATTCGTTTTGAGACTTGACAGCATTTGATATTGCACTAGCTGTGCTACCTATAGCAGCTGCTCCTTTTGCAGCAGATGTAATCAAATCTTTATTATTTTTAATTAATTTAACGATACTTCCAATACCAGAGAAGATGCCAGCTCCTTTCGCGTGAACTGTTTCTCTATTATCATAATGATAAACAGGATTCATACGTGGTTCATGAGCAATTCTTTGATTTGAAGCAAAATGTTTAAGATTGTGTTTATAAATTATAGGCATTTTTTAGGATTAAATTTGACTTTTGGGAAAAAATATTTACGTTAATATTTGCGCTAAGATTTACGTTTAGGATTGGTTAGTAACCTGAGGACCTTTGGTCCGATCGGCTAAAGCCTCGAGGAGCTTCGCTCCGATAGGTTAGCAAACCCAAGACTTCGTCGATCAAGATTTACGTTTGTGAATGGACAACAACTTCGAGATAACTTTATTAATTTTCCGTTGTACGTTATCTATTGCGGCAAGTAACGTGTGATGTACTTTAATTTCTTTTCTATTAACTTGCATTTTCTCCTGATTCATCTTCAACGCCGTTTTAAGAGCATTTAACTTAATTTTAAGAACATCTAATTGTCTTTTAACAGAATCTAACTGTTTTTTATTTTCTTTAGAGTTTTCTTGTAAATTTTTCTTTAATTCATTTTCTAAATTGATTTTAAGAGTTTTCATTTTATCAACTCTTTGATTAAGTGAGTTTACTTCATTTATTATTCTATTCATCTTTTTCATTTGTTGAGTAATTTTAGAACTTAATTCATCAACACTTTTTTGGAATGTAGTTTGTAACTGCTTTAAATCTTTTTTAATTCTTTCAGGTAGTTTTTCTATTTCATCTTCTAATTGTTCTTTTAACATTTTTATCTGATGTTTATTTTTAATTACAGCAGATTTTAAATTTAAAGAAAGTAATATTAAAATTTTTGATTGTTCTGAAATCTTTTTAAAAAGTTTTGCTATATCTGCTTCTAGCTCTCTATCCTTATTATCAAGTTTTAATAATTTTTCGTTTAATGATTTGTCATTAAGTTTTAGAAACTTTAATTCATTCATCAGTGGAACCAAAACATATATTTTTCTTTTAAGTCATTGATTTGTGTATCAACATATTGTTTATTTGTCAACTCTGTATTTTGTTGCGGAAGAATAGAAAGATGCAATGGACCAGATAAAACGTCTCCAGTTTTCATGATATAATTTTCTATTTCTATTTCTAATTCACGATTATTCGGGATATATGCATCTCCACCAACATTTGGTAACATCATTTTTTAACAATAAAAAAATAAAATTTTTTCTAATGAAAATAAAAAAATGGATAAAGCAAATTTAAAAAAATTATATTCGCCCGCATCATCCTGTTCTTTTTATTCGACGAGATCAACGGGATTTGAAAATAAATGTTTTGATAATAATAATAATAATCCATGTATAGATGTTAATATTTTATTTAAATTACAAGCCGAAATATTTAGAGAACAGACTAAAGGTTTACCTTCTATAGAAACTAACTATTGTTTATTTTCGGGGGATCCATTTATTAAATTTATGGATATAGTAAGTAAATATAATGATGTAGCTTATGTGGAATTAAATAAAGAAAATATGGTTATAAT
>CAJQUW010016207.1:0-19140 GCA_907163375.1 Prostheceraeus crozeri
ACAAGCAGATAGAACTTTATTCTTCACTTGCCAACTGGGTTGAAACTTTATTCTTAACATACACACACTATGAAACTTCATTCTTAACTTGTAAACTATTGAACACTTTATTTTTAACTTGTAAACGGTTGAAACTTTGTTTTATTTCTATCATAGAAACAGATAAAACTTTATTCTTAAACTTGTATATACCACCTACCACAGATTGAAACCTATTATTTCTTAAACTTGTAAACTATTGAAACTTTATTTTTAACTTGTAAACGGTTGAAACTTTGTTTTTTTTCTATCATGCAAACGATAAAACTTTATTCTTAACTTGCCAACTGGTGAAACTTCATTCTATTTCTAACATACAAACAGATAAAACTTTATGCTTAATATACACACCACTATTGAAACTTCATTAGTTAACTTGTAAACTATTGAAACTTTATTTTTAACTTGTTAACGGGTGAAACTTTGTTTTATTTCTAACACACAAGCCAGCTTAAACTTTATTTTCCAACATACACACTGTGAAACTTTATTTTAATCTCCTAAACTGTTGAAACTATATCTTTCACTTACAAATAGTTGAACGCTTAGTCTAACTTGCAACTATTAAATCCTGCGACATCAGTATTTTAACAAACAGATAAAAACTCTATTTCTAACATATACACTATTGAAACTTTATTTCTAACTTGTAAACTCTTGAAACTTTATTTTGATATACAAACAGCTAAAACTTAATTTCTAACGTATACACCATTGAAACTTTAGTTTTTATCTTTTAAACTGTTTGACTTTTATTTTGTTTCTAACATGTAAACAGATAAAGCTTTATTCTAACATATACACTATTGAATCTTTATTTCTAACTTGTACACTGGTGAAACTTTATTTCTAACTTGTAAACGGTTGAAAATTGTTTTTATTTCTATCATAGAAACAGATAGAACTTTATTCTTAACATGTAAACTGGTGAACCTTCATTTTATTTCTTAACATATAAACAGATAGAACTTTATTTCTTAACTTGCAAACGGTAGAAACAGATAAGAACTTTATTCGTAACTTGTAAACTGGCGAAACTTCATTCTTAACATATAAACAACTATAGAACTTTATTCTGAACATGCACACTATTGAAACTTTATTCTTAACTTGTAAACTCTTGAAACTTTATTTTTAACGTGCAAACTATTGAAACTTTATTTTTAACTTGTTAACGGTTGAAACTTTGTTTTATTTCTAACATACAAACAGATAGAACTTTATTTCCAACATACAAACTTGTGAAGCCTTCATTTTATTTTAACATATAAACTGTTAGAACTATATTCTTAACTTACAAACAGATAGAACTTTAATTCGTAACTTGTAAACTGGCGAACACTTGCATTCTATTTCTTACAAACAGTTACACCTTTATTCTGAACATGCACACTATTGAAACTTTATTCTTAACTTGTAAACTATTGAAACTTTATTTTTTAACTTGCAAAAACTATTGAAACTTTATTTTTAACTTGCAAACTTGTTAACGGTTGAAACTTTGTTTTATTTCTAACATACAAACAGATAGAACTTTATTCTTAACTTGTAAACTGGTGAACCTTCATTTTATTTCTAACATATAAACAGATAGAACTTTATTCTTAACTTGTAAACTTAAACAGATAGAACTTTATTCGTAACTTGTAAACGGGCGAAACTTCATTCTATTTCTAACATATAAACAAATAGAACTTTATTCTGAACATGTACACTATTGAAACTTTATTCTTAACTTGTAAACTATTGAAACTTTATTTTTAACTTGCAAACGGTTAAAACTTTGTTTTATTTCTATCATAGAAACAGATGAAACTTTATTCTTAACTTGCCAACTGGTGAAACTTTATTCTTAACATACACACACTATTGAAACTTCATTCTTAACTTGTAAACTATTGAAACTTTATTTTTAACTTGTTAACGGTTGAAACTTTATTCTATTTCTATCATAGAAACAGATAAAACTTTATTCTTAATATACACATACACTAATGAAACTTTATTTTTAACTTGTAACTATTGAAACTTTATTTTTAACTTGTTAACGGTTGAAACTTTGTTTTATTTCTAACATACAAACAGATAGAACTTTATTCTTAACTTGTAAACTGGTGAACCTTCATTTTATTTCTAACATACAAACAGATAAAACTTTATTATTAATATACACACACTATTGAAACTTTATTCTTAACTTGTAAACTATTGAAACTTTATTTTTAACTTGTTAACGGTTGAAACTTTGTTTTATTTCTAACATACAAGCAGATAGAACTTTATTCTTAACTTGTAAACTGGTGAACCTTCATTTTATTTCTAACTTGTAAACTCTTGAAACTTCATTTTGATATACAAACAGCTAAAACTTTATTTCTAACGTATACATCATTAAAAATTAATTTCTAACTTGTAAACTCTTGAAACAGTTATAATTTTATTTTTAACTTGTAGACTGTTGAAACTTTATTTCTAACTGGTAAACTGTTGAAATGATATCTTTCATTTTCAGAACACTTTGTCCAACTTGTAAACTAGTAAATTTTGTTCGCCATCGAATCTAACTATTTAAATCTTCATCATGGAAATCAATGTTCCACAGTCGGAGTAAAAGTTTGAGATGATACACTCCTGGCAAACTAACTAATGAAGTAGCTTTGCTGTAATACATTTCTAATCTGTAAACATATGATAATGTTAAAGTGAATCTAAAACTTTTCAGCTTATTAATTGTTCATCGTTGCATCAACGCTTTAACACGTGAACAGTTATAATTTATTTTTAATTTACACTTAGTCTAACTTGTAAACTAGTAAATCTTGCGATCTTATTTTTACAAACAGTTACACCTTTATTTCTAACATATACACTATTGAAACTTTATTTCTAACTTGTAAACTCTTGAAACTTTATTTTGATATACAAACAGCTAAAACTTAATTTCTAACTTGTAAACTCTTGAAACAGTTATAATTTTATTTTTAATTTACACTTAGTCTAACTTGTAAACTGGTAAATCTTGCGATCTTATTTTTACAAACAGTTACACCTTTATTTCTAACGCATACACTATTGAAACTTTATTTCTAACTTGTAAATCTTATGACACTTCATATGGGTGATGATGGTAGATGAAATAGTGTCAAATAAAATTCAGATAGCTTACACTTCTGATACAGGGATAGCAATCGACTGCGATCCATGTGTAAAGAGCTTGTTAGACTACGAAAGAGAGAAGTGTGTTATGTTGCGTGTGGCGCGTGAGTGTCCTCCCATTTCATTCCATTCATCAATTCGTCTCATTGATAGAGACAGGTAGAACTCATGGTTCTCATAACGTATGCAATGGAAAGTTTTAGGCAACCTTCGACAGTTGGCTAAATGTCGCCCTGGCGCGAATGCATACTACGTTGAGACAGAGGCAATCACTTGCAAACATGACGCAGAGAGGTTTAACAAGATTGACCATTGCCGAATGTCCCTTGCGGTATACATAGCTACGGGTTTCACCGCCGCCCTTTACAGGAACACCCGTCGAAAGGAAGTATTACACCGAACTTCATTTGCAACGTTCAAGTTGACTGATAACAGATTCAACTTAATGATAGTATTCGCCAGTCTAAAGACTGCCCAGGGCAAACCGCGTGGAGGCTCTATCATGTCTTGCCCCATAGTGGACGATTATACGGTAGTGTGTTAGTAGATTTCAATCATTGAAAAGGGAAGATGAGAATCATTTCATTTGTCTCATCAACGTTTATCATGGGAGCAATCATTGAAGGGACATCTAATGAATTACATTTCACTCTACTCCATATCATAAAGACTAACCTTTGTCGAATGGCTGAAGTACTCTGACCTGGCGAGAGAAAGCGTCACGTTGAGTATGAAGTCGAACGCCCAACATGAGCAACGGCTCAAAGGTTTCGGTCTAACAAACGACGAACAACCCATGCAACACAATCCCTCTACGGCAGTACCCGCCGTCCCGAAGGAACGCTCGAGCAAAGGAGGTATTACAGCGATGATGTGCTTTATGAGTAGAAGTGAATCTCTTGATAGCAAGAGACTATTCAACTAGATAGCAAGTCAAAAATAACCTGATAGCAGGACAAATGTATAGTCAGTAATTTACACTTAGTGAGGAATGATAGATTTGAGTGTAGTGAGTGGCACTCGATCCCGTCAACAGCCCGAAGGCCTTGTACTGATCACTAGGGAAGTGAGAGATCTTCCCCGATACCCGCTCTTTACAGCTGAAGACATCATTGTCACTGCCCCGAAGTGGTAACAGGAACGCCGAGTCAAAGGTAGTGATCAGTAGCTGGGATCTAACCCCTCAAAGCTGCCTTAGACTTAGTTAAATTTGAAATCTGATAGCAGATTTGAACTTAGCATACTTGAAAACCTTGAGGAAATATCCCAAGTTATTGCTTTGATCAGCTTGATAGCAAGCCGTAGAGTGCTTGATTCACCAGCGTTTTGCAATGGAGATGTTTAGAGGCCACCCATGACAAGATAGCTAAGACTCAACCGATTGGCGTTCAAAGTGCTACGTTGAGAGCTGTGTCAAATGCCCAACATGAGTTGCCCCAGCGGTTACGGTCTCAAATATGACACATTCCCTTGCCACACTTATCACTACGGCATCGTCCGCCGTCCCGAAGGAACACCCTGTCAGTGGAATATTACAGCAAAACTCTCCGTGTCTTGCTCGCTTTCAGTGAAAAGCCGCTTATAGCATGAGAAGACTGGCTCAGACATCATTAAAAATGCTTTCATTGACTTCAGCAGGGTCGAAAACCCCAGAAAACCTCCAAAACGAGTGAATTTAAATTTTTCAACTTTTTAGCACTACTTATGAAATTTTATAAGTAGTCTATCACTTAGGGCAGGTCAATAGCGACCGAACCTTTTTTGAATCAAGTCAAACGGACTTGTAGAAGCAAAGTTACAAGCCTTTAAAGTTTTGGAGTCTTTTATGGCCTGGAGGCGAAGGCCATCTCCTGGCGAACCTCTAAGTCTGACGGCTTAGCTGATATCAGCAATGAAATTTTCTAAGTCGGTTTCTTACAGAAACTTGGAATTTGGAATGTCCGAAGCTATCATCGGAGCTCAGAGAGACGACCTACCTCTGACAATCGTTCTCCTCTAAATGACAAGTCTCCGTCGGTTCCCAGCTTATATAGTGTGTGGCGATCAGCTGATGACGTAATACCCATCATCCAAACACTAAAAATCCCGTCTATCTCCGGTTCTAGTGCTCCGATTGAGCTGGAAATACACCATTTCCATGTAGAATTTGACGCTGAATCCGAATCTGGTCTCCGTTTTCCCATCCGATGCTTCGTTTTGGCTCTACAGTAGGCAGCCATCGCAAAAATTCTAACTCTGTCGTTTTTCCGAAAAATGTTGAAAATTTTTCTCGCCGATTGACTTGAAACTCTCCGATTGACATGAAACTCACCATACAGATAAAGAATTTGACGCTGATTCCAAATCTGAAATCCGTTTTCCCATCCGATGCTTCGTTTTGAAGCTAGAGTCCAAAACGTCCCAAATTCTAACTCTGTCGTTTTTCGCCAATGTCCCAAAATCTTAAATGGCGTCTCACATCTAAACGAAGACAGATAGGAACAAGCCGATTCTTTCACTGAATTTGTCTCACTCTTAGCTTTCAAACGAGCTATCGCACGACAAAATCCGTCCACTGGAAGCCAAAATCGAAGCAAGCTGTCCAGAGGGGGGGGACGTCAGTGAAAATTTTTTCTCTCCGATTGAGCTGGAAATACACCATTTCCATGTAGAATTTGACGCTGAATCCGAATCTGGCCTCCGTTTTCCCATCCGATGCTTCGTTTTGGCTCTACAGTAGGCAGCCATCGCAAAAATTCTAACTCAGTCGTTTTTTCGAAAAATGTTGAAAATTTTTTCTCTCCGATTGACTTGAAACTCACCATACAGATAAAGAATTTCACGCTGATTCCAAATCTGAAATCCGTTTTCCAATCCGATGCTTCGTTTTAAAGCTAGAGCCCAAAACGTCCCAAATTCTAACTCTGTCGTTTTTTGCCAATGTCCCAAAATCTTAAATGGCGTCTCACATCTAAACGAAGACAGATAGGAACAAGCCGATTCTTTCACTGAATTTGTCTCACTCTTAGCTTTCAAACGAGCTATTGTACGACAAAATCCGTCCACTGGAAGCCAAAATCGAAGCAAGCTGTCCAGAGGGGGGGGACGTCAGTGAAATTTCAAAATTTGATGAAAAATGTTTTGGTGACGGTCCCAGGTCGAAATTCCACACTTTGGAAAATTTTCAAAATTTACCCCATACAAAGTCACTCTGACACTTAGGATTTTTTCAGGTGAGCGAGCTCCGACCTAAAATCTTGTAACCGCTCTAACTTTTGAACGAAGACAGATAGGAACAAGCCGATTCTTTCACTGAATTTGTCTCACTCTTAGCTTTCAAACGAGCTATCGCACGACAAAATCCGTCCACTGGAAGCCAAAATCGAAGCAAGCTGTCCAGAGGGGGGGGGACGTCAGTGAAAATTTTTTCTCTCCGATTTCGCTTGAAACATCCTTCCTAACCCAAAATTTCACGTAGATTCCGAATCTGGCCTCCGTTTTCTCATCCGATGCTTCGTTTGGGCGCTACACACCAAAACGTCCCAATTTTGAAGAAAAATTTTTTCTCGCCGATTGCCTTGAAACTCACCCTACCGATGCAGAATTTTACGCTGAATCCGAATCTGGCAGCCATTTCACCATCCACGACAACCTAGACGGTCGCCCACGTCAACCTAGATGGTCGCCCACGTCAACCTAGACGGTCGCCCACGTCAACCTGGACGGTCGCCCAAGTCAACCAGGCGGTCGGACCAACTCACTCGAGTCTCACACTCTGTCGTTGCAGAGGGGGGGGGAGTCAGCGAACATGTTGTGAACGTGAACCCACCTGGCCGGCACACCACGACAGACCACAACCTCTGTCGTTCCAGAGGGGGGGGAGGGCGCGCTGTGTTTATTCTGGACCTTTTGTTACTACTTGCTTTTCTTCCCACTTGTCTTGACTGAGTTATTTCAGTCCACTGTGTATGGTCCTTTCCGTGGTAAGCAGTTGATGAAGTCGAAGCGAAAGTAGAAACATACTCGTCGTTTGAATTATCTAGACATAATCCCATGCGCTCAGGTAAAGGAGGTGGAGTAGGACTTGATAAATCGTCCCTCATTTCTGATGAATCAGATGAATCACTTTCGCAAATGTCTTGAATTCCATTACTATCGGCTACTTCTGGTTCATCATCACCAGATTCAAAAGGATCCATGGATTGCATCGATCACAATCAATGCTGGCTGCGCCGAATAACGCTTTGGACGATTCATTTTGCTAGCTATGACACTAGCTTGCAGTTGCACTATGCAGGAAGATGTCTAGATAGGAATGATCAAAATAACGCTTTGCAATGCAGAAAGATAAACTGAGACAGCGCGTGAGTCATTCATGCTTTGTTCATAGTTCATCGATATCTAAGAATTTGCAAATAGAGATATGCTAAATGTGAAAACACATGTTAACTTGAATAACAACAATTCCGAATTGCAAAATTAGTCTCATGAGTCAAAATTGACTCAGCAGTGCTTATAGGTAGACCAGTCTTGATTTCAGTGAAATGATAAGAGTTATGCGATTATATCGCGTGGACATACAGTTGATATCACTAAAATAAAAGTCACCAAAAGGCAGGGACCTGACATTTAATTGAGAGGAGCAGAAGTGACGACAATATTCAGAGTGAGTCAAAAATGACTCACGGTGCTTCTAGTGTTTTAAGTTCTAAATGCATGGGAAGAGACACAAATAATGGGGAGGCATAGTCTAGCAAAGACATGATCAGAGCGTTGTATGTTTGCATGATGAGATAAGAGTTATGCGATTATATCGCGTGGACATACAGTTGATATCACTAAAATAAAAGTCACCAAAAGGCAGGGACCTGACATTTAATTGAGAGGAGCAGAAGTGACGACAATATTCAGAGTGAGTCAAAAATGACTCACGGTGCTTCTAGTGTTTAAGTTCTAAATGCATGGGAAGAGACACAAATAATGGGGAGGCATAGTCTAGCAAAGACATGATCAGAGCGTTGTATGTTTGCATGATGAGACTATGGGGTATCACATTGCGAAGAATACGCAAGGCATATAGTCGACTGTTGCACTTTTTAAGCATGTCAGTAATATGGGAGTCCCATTTTAGGTTGGGGGTAAATGTCACACCAAGGATCTTGACAGAGGGCACTTTCTCGATGTTTGGCAGCGCAATGCATGGGTAGATGTTTGTTGCTTGGATTTTGGTATCACTAAAAGCTTTGATTTTGAGGTTTATGGAATTGCTGCTTTCCAAAATCATGTCGAAGTTGTTCTGCATCAGAGCAATCGATGATGCGACATCTCTGGAGATGGAGTTGATTATAATTGTATCATCTGCATATTTGATGCAGTCAGTCGATGGAGCAATAAGGTTGTTCACACACAGGATGAAGAAAAGAGGTCCCATGATTGAGCCCTGTGGGACTCCACTGATGGCATCTACTGGATCACTGATGCAATTCATGAGACGAACAGATTGACGACGTCCAGAAAAGTAGGATGTTGTCCAATCAATGAAGTCACTAGGGAATCTCAGGGAGCGCAGCTTTGCAATTAATTTTCCGTGGGAAATTGTGTCAAACGCTTTGGAGTAGTCCAGGCAGAGTAGAGCCACAGCGATGATGTCGTCAGATTCTAGGGCTTTGGTGATGCGGTCATGAAGTTGGATCAGGACACAAGTCGTTGATGAGTAGGGAATATATCCATATTGATTTTTGTCAATGTGACTGAGGATAGTAATGCTTTATGCTCTCCAACACATGTCGCTCAAATATCTTGGCAAGTTCTGGGAGCAGGGTGATAGGTCGAAGTTCTTCCAATCGAGCGGGACTGGTTTTCGGAACCGGAGTCACGACACCGTACTTCCAAACTGTGGGCATGACCTTGTCCAGGACACACGAGTTGAATAAGTGGCAAACGGGTTCAGCCAAGAAGAGGGCACCTTCTTTGAGGAGTCGAATGGGTATATCGTCACTGCCGGTAGTTTCGATGTCCGGATTTCGATGTCCGGAGTCTGGAGAGAATGTGATATACTAAGTGCGGTTCAGTTAGTGGACACCAACGATCAATAGAATCCCAGGTCGAGGCAGTTGTGACGTTGTTGTCCTCCACAAACACTGATTCGAACTGCTTATTGATGAAAGTGCTGCATTCTTGAATGTTTGGGAACTGAGACGCGATGTTGGAGAGAGATGGGTTCTTGTTTATTCCCCTGGCGTTGTTCACAACTTTCCATGCGTTCTTCGAAGAGTCAATGCACTTCGCGGTCCATCTCTTTTTGGCATTGCAAATTTCAACTTTGATTTTATACTTGTAGTGATTGTATATCACAAAGTTGCGAGTGCGGAATGCGTGCCAGCGGTCATTGATTAGGATCTTTAATTTGGGTGTCATCCAGGGCTTGTCTTTGGAAGTTATTGTCACACTCTGTATGGGAATGAGGCGGCGACAGGCATCTAACTTTGCATAAAATATATTCACTTTCTTGTCAACTGTATCTGCTTTGTAGACATCAGTAAAGTCAGATTTCGATAGGGCATTTATGTAACAATCAATGTTTGATCTCCTGTAATCGTAAACAGTAAAACCCAAGGATTCACTTTGGGATACACAACCTTTGATAAATACACAATAATGATAGTAGTACTAGGTGCGAGATCCGGCGCAACGCTTCGCTAAGCACCGGATCACACTCCCAAATAGATACGAATGGAACTATAAACAAAAAATAGGAAAATACAAAAATAGGAAAAGCGCCTTTAATTTATAAAAATACAAATGAGGAAAAATGTTTATGACCAAATGTAATAAAAATACAAATGGGAAAAATACAAAAATAGGAAAGTACCTTAAATTTATAAAAATACAAATGAGGAAAATACAAAAATAGGAACGCTCCTGAAATTTATAAAAATGCAATTGAGGAAAAATGTTTATGACCAAATGTAATAAAAATACAAAATGATGAAAATATAAAAATACAAAATGATGAAAACATAAATATACAACATGAGGAAAAATGAATATGAACAAAGATATTCATTTAAAAATGGAAGATGTAAAAACAAAAGAACCATCAGCCCCTTTATATCCAATATTGGAACAAATGGATAAAGCAAAGTGTGCAGATAGAGTCAGATACATGAAAGATAAAGAATCCCAATTATTACTTAGACTAGATCATTATGATAAATTAAGAAAACGATGGACGATAGTTAAGAATGTGACACAAGGAATTGGCATATTCTTAACAATAAGTTTAGGTGCTCTCACTATTGTCATTTCATCTGGCGTTCTTACAATTCCTATTGTTGCTACAGCTTTAACAGGTACAGGTGTTTTTACAACTTCACTCGCGACAATGATAGATAAGTCTTTAATAAATAAGAAACGTAAATCCTTAAGTAAGAAACATGTACATGTCAAAGAGGTATATGATAAACTTCATTACTACTTTCAGAGAGTGTGTGATGATAATGTCATTACGTTAGATGAGATTGAAAAATTTGATCAAATAGCTAGAGAAGCAAATAAAAGACCAAACAAGTTTTCTCAAGGCAAAGATAAGTAATGGGCAAAAGACCGTTCCAGGACACCATAAAATTCAAAAAAATAGTATCTTTAAAAACGACATAAATTCATGAATTTGAACCCTTTTTCAGGTTTTTAAGACCTAAATAAATGAATTTAGTCCATTCAAAAAGTACCATTTTTTTCAAAAAATGGTATTTTTAAAAACGACATAAATTCATGAATTTGAACCCTTTTTTCAGGTTATGAAGACCTAAATTCATAAATTTGGGCGTTTTTAAAAATACCCAATTTTTCAAATTTTTCAAAATCTCAAATTTGAGAATTATAATTTTTACCTTGAAAATCATGACCGTTCCAGGACAACAAAAATCCTAAAAGTTAAGAATCTCAAATTCATGAGTTTAGACGTTTTTCAGGTTTTTAAAACATATCATGTGTCTAAAAATATTTCTTTAAAAATGGAAGATGAAAAAACAAAAGAACCATCAGCCCCTTTATATCCGATATTGGAACAAATGGATAAAGCAAAACACAAATATAGAACGGCGTTCTCTTCTTTTCATTCTTCTTTACTTTCATAAATTACTCACATTCACTTTAAAAGTATAGACTGAAAATACACTTGCAAAGTGAGAACGTTGTTCTCAACTTTAAATTCTTCAGCAGAACAAGGTTGAAATAAATTACTCACATTCACTTTAAAAGTATAGACTGAAAATACACTTGCAAAGTGAGAACGTTGTTCTCAACTTTAAATTCTTCAGCAGAACAAGGTTGAAATAAATTACTCACATTCACTTTAAAAGTATAGACTGAAAATACACTAACGACGTTCTCTGAAGTCTGAAAATACAGTTACAAAACTTCATAAATTTAAACTCGTCTATTTCTAGAGTTACACCAGTTCTTTGTCCCCAAATTTCATCAGAAGATTCCAACAGTATTTTTTCTTTTTCATTTGTGAGAAAGTCCTCAATTTGGTTCAAGTGCTTTTTAACAAAATGAATACTCAATGTTGAAGTATTGAGTTTCGGTAATTCGAGAGATAGTCTATACAACTTGATTAAGAAACTAACATACGTTCTAGAAAAATAGATTTGGTGTTCATCATTCAAACATTTAATGAATTTTACAAATGAACACTTGATTAATGTTTTCAACGTACACAATACCTGACCTTGATTAATATATGAAATTAACAATCTTTGTTTACCTCTCTTTTCTGTCAAAATTAGTTTTTTCAACGAATCTATACAGGTAGGAATAGAAAAATAGTCCACTTTCTCCGGATAAAATTCCTCCAACTCTGTATCCACAAATGAATTTGAAATAAGGTCTTTCACTTCCTCTTCTTTGTTTTTGTCAACAGTTGCTTTCTTCTTTTTCAAATTTTCTTCAATGAAGTTTACAGCCAAATCTTTAAACAGTGCTTGCTGGTCAGGAAACTATTAGAGGGAAAATTGAATCGCAGAAGACTGCAAATGCTCGTTCTAGAGGTGTCGATGACATATTCCAGGATGAAAGACATGAAGTGATTGCAGACAAAGTCAGTCTCGTAGAACGCTCACAGAATGAATGCACGCAGTAATTAGAGCACGCAGTAAGAATGATATTGTAATACGTGGAATAATGGCAGCAGCTGTTTCTGAGAGAGAGAGAGAATCTTTATGACCTTTGCCCCCAGCGAAGCGTCTAAAGTATACCCGCATTTATGGCGCTATTGTCTGCCACAAGCCGCAGCTGCTATCACTTCAATGTTCAACGTCAAAAGCAAGTCAAGCGAAACAAACTAAGATTAGCGACTTCTTCTGCAAAAACTAATTAAAAATGTGCATTAAGATGCATGTCTTCCCAAAAAAGGATATTTTTCGTGGAATGAAGAGTAGTTTTTTATCCTCATAACATGTACGATTGCATCGGTATTGGGCAGTAGAGGTATACTGGAGTATACAAAAAATTCAATTGCTTATCTACGATTCATACTGGCAAACAATTCCTTTGTTCTCTCTCCCTCTTCGTCTCATCCTCTCCCAGAGCTTTTGGTCTGACTGAGTTCTTAGAAATATACGGCAAACAAACAACTGCGTACTTCTATTTAAATCAAAATTAAGAAGATTGTATTCAAAATATTTATTCAAAATATTTCTTTAAAAATGGAAGAAACAAAAATGGAAGAAACCGCAAGAATATATCCTTCGTTATCATATGAACGTAGTTCTACTTTAATGGACATTGAAAAAATGAATAAAGAAAAACACAAAGATAGAGTTAGGTATATGAAAGATAAGGAATCTCAATTATTATTAAGATTAGAGCATTATAAAAAATTAAGAAAGAGATGGACTAATGTTAAGAATGTAACACAAGGAATTGGCATATTCTTAACAATAAGTTTAGGCGCTCTCACTATTGTTATATCTTCTGGTGTTTTAGTAATTCCAGTAGTTGCTACAGCTTTAACAGGTACGGGTGTTTTTGCAACTTCACTTGTTACAATGTTAGATAAATCTTTAATAACTAAGAAACGAAAATCATTAAAAACTAAGCATTCACATATTAAAGAAGTTTATGATAAACTACATTACTACTTTCAAAGAGTATGTGATGATAATGGTATTACGTTAGATGAGATTGAAAAATTTGATCAAATAGCTAATAAAGCTAATAAAACGCCATTTCATTTAAAGTCCGAAAAAAGTTGATGATAAGAATAAACAGGATGGCAAAATTTCTAGTGATGGCAATATTTCTAATGAAGAAAATGACAAAATTTTTTTAGAAGAGCTAAAAACTTTAAGCGAAAATTTAAGCAAAACTTTATTAAACAAAACTTAAAGCGAAAAGATGACAGACAACAAAGCAATAAAAAAATAATTTGTTCAGTAAAATGTTTTTGCTGTATTCCAATGTTACCACAAAATTCAAATATTATATTTTAAAAATGGATAAAATTAGAGCTGAAAATTTTAAAAGAATAAAACAATTAGAAGAGTTAATAAAACAAAGAAATATTATGAAAGAAAATCATCT
Organism: Prostheceraeus crozeri; assembly: GCA_907163375.1. NCBI lineage: Eukaryota > Metazoa > Platyhelminthes > Polycladida > Euryleptidae > Prostheceraeus > Prostheceraeus crozeri. Next base: position 13,762 of record CAJQUW010016207.1, read on the forward strand.
TCAACATAGAATGATAAAAGCTGGTATTCAATCTGATATGTTTGAAAAAATGCAGCAAACCGAACAAGTAAAAACTGATTTTGAAAAAACTATGGAACCATTTAAAACTCTTGAAAAAGAACTTACAAATAATGATAAACAAATTGATATAACAGATCCAGAGCACAAAACTATATTAGATGACTATGGATTACTAGAATCAAACATTAATAAGAAATTACCAAAATCTATGCAATTTGAACATTCTATTTCATTTATAGATGGAAAAAAACAATACCTAGATTTTATCTCGGACAAAAAGAAATATTTCCACAACCTTTTCGAGGTTTAATTTTTTCACCAGATAAATCTCCTTTTAATTTAGATAGAAATTTTGTTGATCTTTTAAGAGGAGCAGATTTAAATAATTATGCTGTAGAAGATCTCATAAAATATAAAGCTATGTTAGATAGAGTTGGTGCAGTAAAATCTCTAAGACGTTATAAACAATTAGAAAATTTATTATCAACGGGAGTTAAAGTAGGAAAAGGTTTATCTGAAAAATAGAAAACAGAAACAACTGTATTCTTACCAGATGATTCACAAGAATTACTAAATAGATTAAATATTTTAATATCTGCAATAAAAGAAGGACATAATTCTAGTTTCAATGAAATTCATGCTATATTGAAAAGACTGTTAGAAAAGAAGATTCTAAATGAAGAGGATTATAAAAGTGTAGCTGAAATATGTTGTTTCTAATTTTTATCTATGATTTTTATTTATGATTTTTATCTATGATTTTTATCTACGATTTTTATCTATAATATTTATTCAAAATTTTAACTAAAAAATGTGTTCAGCAGATTTAGACAAAATTAATAATCATTTAGAAAATTTGACTGAGATTTTGGGTTCATCAAAATTTAGTACGACGTTAAAAATTATAACAACTACTTCATCACACACTTGTAATTTAGAACCCATTCTTCATTTGGAACAAAATAAAAATTATCAAATTGCATTGACTAGTTTCTCTGCATTTAACACTATTCAAAACGTTATCAAAGATGTGAATGATCAATTTAGATATTCTACTGATAAAGGCAAAACATGGAAAATACAAACTTTTCTTCCTGGTTCTTACGAAGTTGAATCAATATCAAATGAAATTAAGAGACATTTAGGTATACCATTTAAAGATAAGAAACAATTACATTTTGCAGTTGAACCGGCAGTTAATAAATTTTCTCTTACTTTAGACGAAAATCATCAAGTTGATTTTAATCATGATAGATCATTGTCAAAGCTATTAGGATTTAATAAACAAACCTATAGTCAAGGTTATCATTTAGGTGAGAAGATTCCAAAAATAACTGAAATAAATTCAATTGTTGTACATTGTGACATTATTGAAGGAGGATATATAAATGGTAAATTGTCAAATTAATATTCAGTTTTCCAGCTTTTACTGTACCCATTGGTTATAGATTAAATGTATTTCCCCAAACATTAATATATTTCCCTATTACAAGAAAAACTATTAACAACATTGGCATTAGAATCACTGATGAGAAAAGACAAGAAATAAATTTTGGAGGTGAAGAGATTATGATAGATCTTTTGGCTCGGGAGGTATAAACTCCCACGCGAAGCTAGAGAAGTTTAATTTTCTTCTTCTTCTTTAAAAATAAAAATAAAATAAAAATAAAATTTTTTATTAAAAAATGAGTGAAGTACCCCCATTAAATAAAAAGAAACTTAAATTTAATCATCATCCAAATTTATCTAATAAAGTTTTGTCAGTTAATTGCGGAAGATCGGGTTGTGGAAAAACGTATCTATTATTTAAAATTTTAACGACTCCAAATTTTTTGGATTATAACAATCTTATAATTTATACAACAACGGCAGAACAACCCGTCTATCAATTTTTAAAATATGGATTTGAAAATAATCTTAAAAAAACAGCAATTGCTTCATTGTTCAAAGAATATGAAAAATCTGAAGATGAAGAAGAAATAAGTTCGTGGTGTGAAGAATCAGCAAAAAATAATCAGTTAGTTGAAACCAATAAAAATAAGCATATAAAGATACAATTAATAGATGATAGTGGTAATATGCAAGATCCTAGTAAACTAGATAAAACAATGAAACATTGTGTAATTTTTGATGATTGTGTTAATGATAGAAATCAGTCGGTTCAGAGAAATTATTTCACAAGAGGTAGACATAATAACTGTAGTGTATTTTATTTAACACAAAGTATGTATTCATTAGACGGAAGTGTTATTAGAAAGAATGCAAATATATTTATACTATTTGAAATAAATGCAAGAAACTTAAGTGATTTGTTAAGAGATTTATGTGTAAGAAATAAAGATGAATTTAAACAATCGTGTAACAATGCTTGGTCAAAAGATTATGGCTTCATTACAATTAATATTGATAAAAAAATTCATGATAGAGGTATAGAACATTTGTTCTCTGACTAGGCTTCGCCTCGAGGGGCTTCGCCCCGACTGAAAGTCTATAGAACATTTGTTTACCGAGTGATAAAAAAATATACAAATATAGTGTTATAATATTTTATTATTTTTTATTTTATGTATATATCAAATTTGTCTATCTTAGAAATTAGAAAATTAAAAAGGTGAAGTAGTTATTCCATCAGGTAAAATTTTTCTTTTATCATCAAATGGATCTAATGCTAATTTATGTTCTTCTTTTAAATACATTTTATGTTTCTTTGAATTAAGTCTATAATTACATGCTGTTTTTATTTCATTATTAAATAATACATTTTTATAATCTTGAAATGTTATTTGATTAGCCACTGATGCCTTTTGAAATTCCTTTTAATGTTTTATGTGTTTTAATATTATTAGTTGTATCATAACAGTAACATTTAGATTTTAAAAATATAGCTTCTGTTATGAAATCTTCATTTCCTTCTAATTCATCTTTTACTTTACAATAAATCAGAAGGATGAATGATATCTTTTATTTTATCTATTTCTTTAACAAGCGTTTATAGAATTATTACGGTATTGTTAATTCTAAGAAAACAGAATCGGTATCTGTAAAGTGTAATTTTATAGTTTTTGCCATAAAGCACATAGGTGGCTAAATAATCATATATAAATCTATACATTAAATAGTTTAGCTAATTTCTAATATAGTGAAGAAACCAATAAAATTATAACTTATCCATGGATTTTACGCTAATTGCGACGTAAATGTACAGCACATAGTTCATCACTAAATTCTAGTAGTTCTTTTATATGTAGGTATTCCTTGTTTAAATTTTGGATAACCTATCTTTTATCATAAAACTATATATATTTCAATATTTTGTCTATTGGCCGCACATTTTCTAAAGTCCTTACCCATAAAAGGCATTATTCATTAATTTGAAGAACACGTTTCCAAGAATCATCTTTATCTTTCTTTTAGCAATTTTACGTTTTATTTCGAATATTGAACTCTATATAATTTTTTTAACCATGTTAGATTTTTGATAAATAAACAAGTTTTCGATGTATTGTTGGTGAGAATACATTCCATGTTCTAAATACCAATCCTAGCATTCTGTCCTTTCAACAACATACTTTTCCTTTATTGCTTCATTGTGTTAACATAAGTTTTTTTGTTCGGTCTGTATTTCTTAGGAAATTATAAGATTTTTGATAATTGAAAAAATCTTCTATAATGGGAATTTTGTTTTTCGTGGACAGAAAGGAAAATATTTTGTTTTATCTTTTATTTTCTTAGGGGTATACATAAATCACTTTCATTATATATAACCAATGATTAATAATTTCCATCATATGTTTTTTTGATAATTAAGAAAATATTTACATCCCCATGACATTTCACCTGTTGGTAATTCTTGTTATCATTGCAAGAAGAATATAAGCTATTAAAATCATAAATATAACAAAATTAGTTTTCTCTTCATGATTTCATGAAACTGCTGCTTGACTATCTTCATTTGATGAAAAGTCCTTCTATATTTTGATTAAACAATTTTTATAAACTTGATCGCTTTCTTCTGGGAGATAAAAGGTTTCATTATTCCATAATCATCAGGAGTTTACTTTTGTTAATTGTAACACTTTAACATAACGATTACCTAAATACTGATGAAACTCTACTCCACCTCTAATTTCCAGATTCAAAAAAATAATAATTTATCATATGTATTTTCCTTTGTATAATGTTTAAGTGTTAACATTTGTATGTTTTAATCCTGCTAACGCATGTTAAACCTGTTTGATAGTAGAATTAACAATAACATGGATCTATTCTGTAATATTCTAAACACATGTCACGAAAGTTTTCGAAAAGATCAGCTAGTATTAATACATCTATCTGAAGATATTTCATTGTATAATCATACATTGTTTTTACAATTTAACTCTCTCCTCCAATGCTTTTTCAGCTTCTGCATTGTTCCTTCTTCCGATAATTGCTGATTGTTTTAATGTTGATTTAAATTTATTTATTGGAGGAACGTTGTTTTTCTTCCATAATGTTTATTCACAGAATTTTAAAATCAGTCTTCGACTGTGAACCACAGGTTTTTATCTCCAGTTTATATCAGTCTTCGACTGTGAGCCGCAGGCTATAATACTCATACGGAAAATATGCCTTTTAAAAAGGTTTTAAAATTATATTTTATTTAATATTTTACATTGTTCAGATTTCAAAGTTTTTCCCATAACATCTAATGAAATATGGAGTAAAAAATCTAAATACCATTCTAAAATTCTAATACAACCTAATTGCATTGAAAAATATTCCCTTCTTCTTGTTTACATAGTACATTTAATTTGTTGTTGTTGTAATTTTTCAGATGAAAATAAATCTTTCATTACTAGATGGAAATCATATTTAGAACCATTGTAGAAATATAGAGGAACAAAGTTATATTTAAATTTATTAGCATTAAGATTACAAGAATTATGTGCTGGACCTCTATATAATCCATTTAGATGATCATGATCTTTTACCTTATCAAGATATCTACCTCTACCATTTTTATAATTTTTTGTAAATTCTTTTCCACAGTAATAACATTTTGTTTAATTAATAAAATTTAATTTTTCTTTTTCTGTTAAGGCCATCATTGAATATTTGTTTCAAGCATGTTGAAAAACGTCTCTTGTAATTCTTCTACTTTCTTGTAAAAACCTTTCTGAAAACTATCTGCACCATGTATTGATAATATTCTGATTTAAATAATTCAGGATAATTTGAATGAATGTACATTCCCCAACATAATGGTTTTTGTTCAAATAAATTATTTTTCTCTTACTTTGTTCAGATGCACTTTTTTCCATAATTATCATTTTCAGGAATTATTAATTTTCAGAATCGGGTGAAAAAGCCCTGGAA